>CAUYON010102823.1:0-11338 GCA_963573935.1 Arctocebus calabarensis | reverse complement strand
CGGGCATTGTGGCGGGCGCCTGTAGTCCCAGCTACTTGGGAGGCAGAGGCAGGAGACTCGCTTGAGCCCAGGAATTGGAGGTTGCTGTGAGCTGTGATGTGACGGCGCTCTATCCAGGGTGACAGCTTGAGGCTCTGTCTCAAAAAAAAAAAAATTCCAGTGCGTGTGTAGAGTTAAGAAGCTGTTTTACATTTATGATTTAATAAAACAGTCCTAAAGAAAAACAAAATTCCTCCTCAACTTAATATTAAGGAACATACATATTTTCTTCAGATCATTTTTACATTTAATTATTCAGTTTGTTTTGGTTACACCTTAACATAAAGAAATTAAGAAATACAATTTCATTCCTATATACTATTAGTTAAGGTACTTAACATGATTAATTGAATAAACCAATCCATTTCCAACCATATCAATAGTTACTTTTCCTGATGTAAATTAAAACTGCCTTTATGGAAAGCTGTATGGAGGTTCATATATACCCAGCAATTCCACTTCTGGGTGTATATCCCAAGGAACTGAAATCAGTATGCCGAGGAAATATCTACACTATCATGTTCCCTGCAGCATTGTTCACAATAGTAACATAAGGAAGCAACCTAGGCATCCATCAGCAGATAAATGAATAAGGACAATATGATTTATATATACACAATGGAATATTATTCATTCTTTAAAAAGAGGGAAATTGTGTCATTTGCAACATGAATAAATCTGGACGACATCATGCTAAGTAATGTTCTTATATGTGGAATCCAAAATAGTAAAATGTAAAAGCAGAGAGTAGAATGAGGGCACCAGAGTCTGAGGGATGGAGAAAGGCAAGATATTGATAAACAGGGTACAAAGTTTCAGTTAGGAGGAATAAACTGGAGTGATTTAATGAACAGAACAGTGACAACAGATTAATAATAATGCACTGCATATTTCAAAACAGCTAAAAGAGTAGATATTAAATGTTTGCACCACAAAAACTTAAGCATGTGAAATGATGGGTTTAATTAAATTAATCCTTCCACTATGTAATCACATATCAAAATACATTGTACTCCGTAAACATACAAAATATACAATTATCATTTCTCAATTTTTTTTTTTTTTTTTTTTTTTTGTAGAGACGGAGTCTCACTTTATCGCCCTCAGTAGAGTGCCATGGCGTCACACAGCTCACAGCAACCTCCAACTCCGGGGTTTAGGCGATTCTCTTGCCTCACTCAGCCTCCCGAGTAGCTGGGATTTCTCAATTTTTTTTAAAGTTAATTTTCCCATATCTTAGAATAAGGCTGGAGCTGTTTCAGGGGACAAAAGAGCAGAGTCCTGGCCCTCAGGTACTCAACCCAGTGTGGAGTGCTCCCTTCCTGGAGGCCACACAGCAGACTCCACCAAGCCGGCTTGTTGCAGGAAAACTTTGAATTAAAACTGATAGATATTTACACCAACAATATAGAGGAAGGAAGAAGGAACCTTTAATTGCCAGCGAGAACTCAGGGACCTCGAGGCGTGAAATGCTGAGTTCCAGGGAACCGTTTTCCCCAAACTCTTTTATACTTTCTTTTTCAGCTCAGTATCAGCTGCATAGTTACAGTTACAACAAAGAGTACAAAGAGCTAATGAGCTTTCTCAAGAGACCAGGGTGCTGTTATTTGCTACGTAGCTTTTTCCCCCTAGGATTATTTTAGCTCAGTGTAAGGTTTCTTCTTATCTTTGGGGGAAGAATTCTTCTGCAGCTGTCTGCTACTTTCCCGGGATCATTAAGAAGTATAAGATTTATTTCTCCCTCTTGAGGCTCTACGTGCACAAGCCCGACTTGAGGCTTTGGGGAGTCGGAGTTCTCAGATTTCTGGGTCCACTCGTCCCTTCTGGATTCCCAGGACACAGGAGACACGCCTTTGTATCAGCTACCTCTGCCAGCGCGTCCCGTCCTTAAAGTTCACATACTCCCGCTAGAAGCAAAACTAAAACCTTCCGGAGCTGGCACGGAGAAGGTCCCCTGGCAGGTTCGCGTTTAACGAGGATTTGGGGCACTGGGTCACTTTTACCATAAAGCACCGCGGGCACCGATCTTCAGACTTGAACTACATTTCCCAGAAGGCAACGGGCACGTCCGCTCTGCGGCTTCCCTTCTGATTTCGTGTGGTTCTTTGCAAGGTGAGTTAAACTCCCGTCAGTATAAACAGGAGCAAGGTTGCCGTAGGCGGGGCTCTTGGGTGGCCAGGGTCAGATTGGAGCTCCTCCTGAACCGATGTGGGTGGTGGAGGAAACCTGTGATATGCACGGACCAGTTGTTTGTGGAATCTCAGGCCTGTGGGCCCGTGAACAACAGAGTGTTTGTATACGTATGTGAGCAAATATAGCATTTCTCAGATGGGGTGTGTGTGTGTGCGCGCGCGCGTGTGTGTGACAGACAGGGAGAGAGAGAGCGTGTGTGTGTGTGTGTGTGTGTGCAAGAGAAACTGTGTGAGAGGGCTGGGTTATGCCTCCCTGACCATGGATGCAGTTGTGATACTGTTTGGAGCTATCTAAAAATCCTTCTAATCTTTAAAATTGTCTGTTTCTGGTGGGAAGTACTATGTATCATGGAATGGACGGGCTAAAAGTTACATGGTAACACTAAAGCTTCCCTTTCTTGTGGTGTCTATTTTCTTTCACAGCTGTGGATGTTCTTTGTGCTTCTGTAGAAGAACCTCAAGGAGGTCTCACCTGTTTTTGCAGATATAAAACCATGGCATGTGTAAGTTGATGTTTCCTTCTCATTGAAATGCATGATACAAATGCTTTCATTGATTGTTCTGAAGCTTCCTACATGAAAGAAACCCATTCAATTATCTGCATCTGAGTTCATTCTATACCAGTGAACAATGGTCCCAAATAATCCAGTGTCCTCTCTGTGTGGCCTAGTTTGCTCTGACCAGTGTTTATGTATTTACTTTCAAGATTATTTATTATCTCTTACATGCCTAATCATTTATAAGAGTAGTGATGGAACAATGAGGGAGTTGCCTCTCATAAAGAAAAGATTTGAGCTTCCAGGTCAGACTGTAGTTGGAAGAATTGGGGATGGAGGAGACCATTCAGCCAAATAGAGAAGGAGGTAGAGACAAAGTCTCATTCTGTTACCCAAGCTAGAGTGCCATGGCCTCAGCCTAACTTCCTGGGTTCAGGTGATCTTCCTGCCTCAGCCTCCCAAGTAGCTGGGACTACAGGCACCCACCACAACTCTTGGCTCATTTTTTTTCTTTTATCTTTTTTTTGGTTTGTTTTTGACAAAGTCTTACTTTGTCCACGAGTGAGTGGTAGACTGTCATGGTGTCATAGCTCACAGCAACCTCAAACTCTTGGGCTGAAGCAATCCTCTTGCCTCAGTTTTTCATATTTAGTAGAGATAGGGTTTCACTCTTGCTTAGGTTGGTCTTGAACTCCTGAGCTCAAGCAATCCACCTGCCTCTGCCTCCCAGAGTGTTAGGATTACAGGCTTGAGGCACCATGCCTGGACTATTTTCTTTGATTGTTTTAGTAGAGATGGGGTCTTGCTCTTGCTCAAGCTGGTCTCCAACTCCTGAACTCAAGTAATCCTCTCACCTACCCTCTCAGAGTGCTAGGATTACAGGCATGAGCCACTGTGCCCAGCCAACATGCATTTTCTAGGTATATGTGGTGAAGCCTCATAATAAATGGTCCTTATCTTACTGTAGGCTAAAATCTAGTACCTTCTAAAACTTTTAGAATTTAATAACAATATAATTTAGGACTTTCAAATATAGGAATCATAATTCTTTGTAGGGAAGCCCTGACTGATAAATTCTATGGCTATTTTAGTGCTGACCAGCATGTCCTGACATTGAATGACTTTGGTATAATTCTGGATCATTCTGCATTAATATCTTTTAACTTGGCAACCAAAAAAATGTTCATAAGAGATTTTTTTTTTTTTGAGACATAATGTAAGTTTGTTGCCCTTGGTAGAGTGCCTTAGAGACATAACTCACAGCAACCTGAAATTCTTGGGCTCAAGTGATCCTCTGGCTCAGCCTCCCAAGTGGCTGGGATTACGGGTACCTGCCACAGTGCCTGCCTATTTTTAGGCAGGCCGCAAGGTAAATGTGAACCTAGCGTATCTGGGCGCCAAGCCTCAAAGACTAGATGGACGGGCTTTGCCTTCGGTGTGCAGCAGCTACACCTCACCTTGATCCAGCTGACTTACGGGTTGACTCTGCACTACATCTACCCGCAAGCCTTCGTCCAGCCGAGCGTGGTGATCCCAGCTGTCCCTGTCCCATCGCTGTCTTCGCCCTATATTGAGTACACACCAGCCAGTCCAGCCTATGCCCAGTTCCCGCCGGCCACCTATGACCAGTACCCCTATGCTGCCTCACTTGTCATGGCTGCCAGCTTCATGGGCGACAGCTACCCAGCTGCCGTGCCCCAGGCCCTCTCAACCGCAGCCCCCGCGGGCACCAACTTCGTGCAGTACCAGGCGCCACAGCTGCAGCCAGACAGGATGCAGTGAGGGGCATCCCTGGTCCCAGGCACCATGGCAACATCACCCCCACAGCAGAAAGACCCACAGGGCCTTGATGGGTCAGCAGCCGGCTTGGCTGACCAGCACTTGTACCTCCGAGACACCTCGGGCACCTGCCTGTGCCCTGGGACAGCCGAGACGGCTTCTCTTTAAATCTAGGTCCTGTCACATCTCCGGGATAGACTTTAAGAAGAAAGAATGACCGGAAGATGTTACCCCATATTCCCTGCACCTTTTCCTGCCCCATTTTCACTGCAGCTTGTCCCCACAGTCGCCTCCAGGCGGGTCAGTCAAGAACCCTCTACAGACCCAGCTGCTCTTGGACTGTGCAGAAGCTTTGTTCCAAGAGGAGGTGCCTCAATCCAGGGAGACCTGTGAGAGAAGCTGGTTGACTATTTATTTTAACTCAGGGGCACCAGCTGCGAGCCTGATGGGGTGAGTGGGGGGGAACTACCTCCTTGTTGAATTCTTGTTTTCTACTTTCTCGAACTGGGGTGGCTTGAGAAACCTGCTGGGCCCCACGCACAGCAGCTCCAGCCAGAGATCCCCTCCAGTGGAAGCACTGCAACCTTTGTCTTTTCCTAATTGTTTTGCTACTAAGATGATTTCAGTCTATTTTTTCAAGGAGACAACCACCACCAGAAATCAAAAACCTATTTTTGACTTGGAGCGGCTTTCTTTTGGTTTCACCCATGGAGACAATGACCGTGTCTCTGTACAAGAAAAGTGTCTGCGCCACGCAGGCCGAGAGCCCTGGGTGGGGTGGGCAGCGGCAGACAGGAGGCCTCTCACCCACAGTTTGATGACCCACCTAGGCGGGCAGTTTGTCATCTCAGAGCCATTGTTGCAATACCTGGGGCGGGAGGGAGCAGGCCCAAGTGCTCCAGCTGCTCAGGGTCTAAACCATGATGGCTCCTGGTTTGTGGGTGGGGGACCCTCAGCCCTGCCCTCTGGGGACCTTCAGAGCACAGGATTGGCCACCCCGCCCCCTCCCTCCTGCTGAATACCAGCCCAAGATGCAGCCCTGCCTTCCTTCGAGGTTGGTGGATGGGGGGTGACAAGGTCTAACAGCGTGTTGTCTTCTCTGGGGGTGTGCCAGGCCTGTGGAGCCAGGAGCAGGGGTGAGGAGGCTGTCCTGGCAGGAGGAGGCAGGGGAAGCTGGGGGTGTCCTTTAGCCCTACCTCAGGGAGGGGAGGCCTCAGGGAGCTGAATGCACACGGGCTCTTTGGCACGCATGGTAGAGTAAAGGCCCAGAAGATGAAGTTAGCTAATATTATAATAATATTTTTATTAGAATTGTTCTCATTGTAAAAATAAAACTTGTTTTTTTTTAAAGAAAAGAAAATTGTGTGAGCTGGGCATGCTGGCTCATGCTTACAATCCTAGCACTTTGGGAGTTTGAGGTAAGTAGCTTGCTTGAGCTCAGGAGTTCAAGATCAGCCTGAGCAAGACTGAGACTCCATCTCTGCTAAAAATAGAAAAATTTCCCAGGCATTATGGGGGATGCCCACTTGGAGGCTGAGACAAGAAGATCTCGTTAGCCAAACAGTTAGAGGTTGCTGTGAGCTATGATGCCATAGCACTCTACCCAGGGTGAAAGAATGAGACTGCGTCTCAAAAAGTGAAAAAATAGGGCGGCGCCTTTGGTTCAGTGAGTAGGGCCCCAGCCCCATATACTGAGGGTGGTGGGTTCAAACCCAGCCCCCGCCAAACTGCAACTAAAAAATAGCCAGGTGTTGTGGTGAGCGCCTATAGTCCCAGCTGCTTGGAAGGCTGAGGCAAGAGAATCAATCGCCTAAGCCCAAGAGCTGGAGGTTGCTGTGAGCTGTGATGCCAGGGCATTCTACCAAAGGTGACAAAATGAGACACTGTCTCTTTAAAAAAAAAAAAGTAAAAAAAAAAATGAAATTAAAAAGTTGTCTTGGGCTGTATGTTGAATAAATAAGCACTGGCCTGGAGCAGTGGCTCACACCTTTAATCCTAGCACTCTGAGAGGCTGAGGCGAGTGGATTGCTTGAGCTCACGAGTTCAAGACCAACCTGACCAAAAGCAAGACCCCATCTCTACTAAAAATAGGAAAAACTAGGTAGGCATGATGGTGCATGCCTGTAGTCCCACGTACTCAGGAGGCTGAGGCAAGAGGATCACTTGAACCCAGGAGTTTGATGTTGCTATGAACTATGATAATGCTATTTTTTTTTTTTTTTGAGACAGAGCCTCAAGCTGTCACCCTGGATAGAGTACTGAGGCATCACAGCTCACAGCAACCTCCAATTCCTGGGCTCAAGCGAGTCTCTTGCCCCTGCCTCCCGAGTAGCTGGAACTCAGGCACCCGCCACAACACCCGGCCATTTTTTGGTTGCAGCCGTCACTGTTGGTTGGTGGGCCCGGGCTGGATTCGAACCTGCCAGCTCAGGTGTATGTGGCTAGCACCTTAGCCCGTTGAGCCACAGGCGCCGAGCCTATGATAATGCTATTGCACTCTACCCAGGTGACAGAGTGAGACTAGGTCTCAAAATAATAAAAATAAAGAATAATAATAATAAACAACACATGAACACTAATGAAAGCTGATCAGCAAAAAAAAAAAATAAAGAAAAAAAAGGTTTGTGTATACTTTTTATGATATTTAAGACCACAGATAAGAAAAAAAAAGTCCTCACAAAATCACCCTGCAGTCCTTGGGCTGCAGGTTTTACACCTCTATTGTGTATATTTTAAGGAAAAAAAGAAACGGTTTCACCCTGTCTCCCAGGTAGTATGCAGTGGCCTGATTATAGCTCAGCCTTGAATTCCTGGGCTCAGGTGGTCCTCCTGCCTCAACCTCCCAGGTAGCTGGGACTACAGGTGTGTGCCATCTGCACACAGCTAAATTTTTTATGTTTTTTTGAGACAGGGTCTAGCCCTGTGTCTCAATCTGGTCTTTAAGTCCTGGCTTCAAGTGATCTTCCCATGTCAGCCTCCCAAAGCACTGTGATCTTAAGCCTGAGCCACCATGACTGGTGGCTCTCTTAAGATTAATCTTAATTGTCTTTTGACAACATATCTGAAATATTTTTCATGTCCTTAAATACATTTTCTTACTCACATCTGATGGCTGCGTTGTATCTATTATATGCATGTTCTGTATTTAACTAACCAATTTGACTGGGCTCAACACAGAACCAGGCCTAAGCAATTCCTTCTGTGTTGTACTATCTCCCATATAGTGACCAATTTCAATTGATCCCTGATGCCATAAAAGAGGTTCTGTTTTGGATGATGAAGCCTCTTTCAGCCTTGTTAAGTAGGAATGAAGGCAGATGGACCTACCTAGGAAGACGGGGCAGCCTAGCAGCCTAATCTCAGGGCTAGATCAGTCTCCTCAAGAAGGCGACTTGTCCACAAAAACTCCTGCTCCAGTGACTGGATCTGGTTTCAGTGCAGAAATGAGTTACTCTACAACTACCTTGGTGTAGCTATGTTTCCTGGGGTTTGAGGGCGATCATCTTCTCTTTTTTACCTAAATTATTTGCATACTTGTGGGGGACTAATTTTGGAAGGAAAAATGGAGGAGCAGAAAGATGTTATTAAAATAAATCATATTGGGAACACTAAAACTTCTTTTCCTCTCTCAGTTCTGGATTCTCTGGAGTTTGAATATTTCCGGTAGTGGAATCCTCAGGAGGACTGATCAGGTCTTACATTTCTAGAGCCATGACCTGCGTAAGTTGATAATTTCTTTTTCTTTGCAATACTATGATTTTAGGTTATGCAGGTTTTTTCATGAACCTAAAGCTTCCTATTTAAGAAGGGCTCATTCTGGGCGGTGCCTGTGGCTCAGTCAGTAAGGTGCTGGTGGAATATACCCAGGGTGGTGGGTTCAAACCCATCCCCGGCGAACTGCAACAAATAAATAGCTGGGCATTGTGCTGGGTGCTTGTGGTCCCAGCTACTCGCGAGGCTGAGGCAAAAGAATCACCTAAGCTCAGGAGTTGAAGGTTGCTGTGAGCTGTGTGATGCCATAGCACTCTACCGAGGGCAATAAAGTGAGACTCTGTCTCTACAAAAAAAAGAAGGAGGAGGAGGAGGAGGAGGAAGAGCTCATTCAGTTATCTGCTACCCAATTTCTTTCAATGCAGTGAATAGTGATAGCAAATAACTCCATTTCCTCCCTGAGTATTTGTATATTTATTATCCAGTTTACTCAATACTTTTATATGCTAATTTGTCAAACAGCAGCTATGCTAGAACAGTTAAAGAGTGGAGTCTCCTAGAGGAAATAGTTGAGCTTCCCATATAGATCCCTAGTTTGGTGAATTACAAGTGTTGGTCCTATCTGAGTACCATAGGTGCTTTTGTTGGCACCATGCTCTAACCAACTGGGCTAACCAGGCACCTCAAATAGGTTACTTTTAAATTCTCCTCACACCTGAGTTTTCTCAGCTAAGAAGATAGGATTTATCAGTTGGTCTCAGTCTTACTATGTGAGAATTTTAGAATGATTGGGAACATATCATGGATCTTGAGAGATAAATATGTATTTTATGGTTGAATGTGTTCTGTTGAACTTGGGTGATGTCTTTTTCATTGAATCATCTTATATCAGTATACATACAGGAAGAACAAAAGTACTGAAAAAAAAAGTATTCAGTGAGTGATAGAAGATGGCAGTGAATGAAAATATTATGCTAATGAGTAAATGTGTTGATTTCTAGAATTAGGAAAAACTTCGAATTTCATCCAACCAAGTATCTGAAGGTAAAGGATGGATTAAGTCTGAAGTGTTCATAATAGAATGGACTGTTATGCAGCCAATACAAAATGTATTTGTTAAAACAAAAATGCTCATGATATGCTTTAATGTAATGATGAACTTGAGGCTTATGGAAATATCTAAAGTTTTCACAAAACTTTTTTTATATTATATTATATATTATTATGTTATATTATTTATTTTTTGAGACAGAGTCTCAATCTGTCACCCTGAGTAGAGTGCCGTGGTGTTATAGCTCAAGGCAACCTCAAACTCTTGGGCTTGAGCAATCAATCCTCTTGCTTTCACCTCCCAAGTAGCTGAGACTACAGGTGCCGGCCACCATACCTGGCTAGTTTTATTTTTATTTCTTTTTTTATTTGATTTGATTTTTAATTTTTTTGAGACAGAGTCTCACTTTGTTGTCATTGATAGAGTGCCATGGTGTCATAGCTCATAGCAACCTCAAACTCTTGGGCTCAAGCAATTCTCTTGCCTTAGACTCCTGAGAGGCTGGCACTATAGGCACCCACTACAACGCCTGGCTGTTTTTAGAGACAGGGTCTCACCCTTGCTCAGGCTGGTCTCCAACTCCTGAGCTGAAGTGATCCACCCACCAGGGCCTTCCAGAGCACTAGGATTACAGGCATGAGCCATCACACCTGGCCACAAACCTTTTTTAATGTGGAAATTTTTATATTGAATTTGGGAAGGACATCCTGTCTCTTTTTTTAAAAAACTGTTAAAAGGAAAAATAGTAACTCACATTTATTGGGAATTTAAGCATCATGCAAACTAGTTGAGTATGTGTTTGTGTCTTTAATACTTTATTGACTACAGAAGCTTGAATTTTATTGCTCACATATTTGCAGTCAAATGCTCTACTCCTGAGCTATACCCCCTATTACTCACATATTTGAACCATAGCAGTAACTCCCGTCAAATAGAAAGATTTTTCTGTAGCAACAGAATTCTTAGGAACATATGTGCTTTATTCTATCTCCTGGTCACTAGTCACTCTTAACATATTGTTCCCTTTCTCTAATATGCTCTTCTGATCTCCTATCTTTCAGTCTTTAATATATATTTTAAATTTCATAATACATGCATTTACAGTTTCAGGAATTAGTGACATTCACAGATGTGGCCATAGACTTCTCTCAGCAGGAGTGGGAATGCCTGGACCCTAATCAGAGAAATTTGTACAGGGATGTGATGTTGGAGAACTATAGGAACCTGGTCTCACTGGGTAAGTTTATTTGCCTCAAATAATTTAAAATGTGATGTGTGATATATTGCCTTTCAACACAGTGAATTTCAAGGCTGTATTTTAAGACTTCCCATTGCTAAAAGAAGGTTAGCAGTATTCATTTAAAACTGAAGGGTCTACATTTAATTTCCTATAGCCACTTTGTATGACTCATGGTTGAAAGTTATAATTCATGAACTTCACATTTAATATTGAGTGAAGATTTTGTAAATCAGTCAAGATGCTTTGTGTTTTCCTCTTACAAAATAATTATAATTGGTACAATTATACTCATCGTGTCCCTGGCACTCTTCTTGAAAAATATAGGGTGGCCAGAAAGATCATGTACAGTTTAAAATAGTTGTCTATTTTATGGCTGCCCTGTATGTGTGTGTATAATTTAATCATCAAACAACTATGTGATAGCTATATTTTTATGCCCAGTTTATTTGCCAACACCATGGAATAGTAAATTTAAGTGACATGGCCACAGTCATGAGATTGGTAGGTTTATGAGGAAGAATTTGTATGCCAGCTTTGTGGCTTCAGAGACTTCCACAGACATTGTTAAACATTCTATTAAGAGACAAAGCCGGCTCGGCACCTGTGGCTCAATGGGCTAAGGCGCCAGCCACGTATACCTGAGCTGGTGGGTTCGAATCCAGCCTGGGCCTGCCAAGCAACAATGATGGCTGCAACCAAAAAATGGCCAGGCATTGTGGTGGGCACCAACAGTCCCAGCTACTTGGGAGGCAGAGGCAGGAGACTCACTTGAGCCCAGGAATTGGAGGTTGCTGTGAGCTGTGATGCCATGGCACTCTATCCAGGGTGA
>CAUYON010102821.1:0-10838 GCA_963573935.1 Arctocebus calabarensis | reverse complement strand
TGAATGTTTTTAATTGGCTTATCGAAGATCAAATAGTGGTAGGTATTTGGGTTCATCTCTTGGTTCTCTATTCTGTTCCACACATCTACCTCTCTGTTTTTTTGCCAGTACCATGCTGTTTTGATCACTATCGATTTATAGTACAGTCTCAGGTCTGGTAGCGTGATCCCTCCTGCTTTGTTTTTATTTCTAAGTAATGTCTTGGCTATTCAAGGATTTTTCTGATTCCATATAAAACGAAGTATTATTTTTTTCAAGGTCTTTAAAATATGACAATGGAGCTTTAATAGGAATTGCATTGAAATTGTATATTGCTTTGGGAAGTATGTACATTTTAACAATATTGATTCTTCCCAACCATGAGCATGGTATGTTTTTCCATTTGTTGACATGTTCAGCGATTGCTTTTCTTAGAGTTTCATAGTTCTCTTTATAGAGATCTTTCACTTCCTTTGTTAGGTAAACTCCCAAATATCTCATCTTCTTTGGCACTACTGTGAAAGGAATGGCATCTTTGACTATTTTTTCAGCTTGGTTGTTGTTAGTGTATATAAAGGCTACTGATTTATGAGTGTTGATTTTGTACCCTGATAACTTGCTGTATTCCTTGATCACTTCTAAGAGTTTTATAGTAGAAACCCTGATGCTTTCCAGATATACAATCATATCGTCTGCGAAGAGTGAAAGTTTGATCTCTTCTGAACCTATGTGGATACTCTTGATTGCCTTTTCTTCCCTATTTGCAACAGCTAAAACTTCCATTACAATGTTGAAGAGCAATGGAGACAATGGGCAACTTTGCCTGGTTCCTGATCTAAGTGGGAATGATTTCAATTTAACTCCATTCAATACAATATTGGCTGTGGGTTTGCTGTAGATGTCTTCTATCAGTTTAAGAAATGTCCCCTCTATTCCCATTTTCTTTAGTGTTCTGATCATGAAGGAATGCTGGATATTGACAAAGCCTTTTTCTGCATCAATTGAGAGAATCATGTAGTCTTTATTTTTTAATTTTTTTATGTGCTGGATTACATTTATAGATTTACATATATTGAACCAGCCTTGAGATCCTGGGATAAAGCCTACTTGGTCATGATGTATAATTTGTTTGATGCATTGCTGAATTCTGTTTGCTAGGATCTTATTAAATATTTTTGCATCAATATCATTAATGATATTGGTCTATCATTTTCTTTTCTTGTTGGGTCTTTTCCTGGTTTGGGGATCAAGGTGATGTTTGCTTCTTAGAATGTGTTGGGTAGTATTCCTTCCTTTTCTATATTTTGGAAAAGGTTGAGTAATATAGGAACTAGTTCTTCTTGAAAGGTTTGGTAGAATTCTGATGTGAAGCCATCTGGTAAGATTTGCCCACATGATGAAATCCCCAAACCAGAGATGTTGGCATGGATGTGGAGAAAAGGAAACACTTCTACATTGCTGGTGGGAATGCAAAGTAATACATCCCTTTTGGAAAAATTTTTGGAGAACACTCAGCGATCCAAAAATAGACTTGCCATTTGACCGTATAATTCCTTTACTTGATATATACCCAGAGGACCAAAAATCACATTACAACAAAAATATCTGTACCAGATTGTATATTGCAGCCCAATTCATAATTGCTAAGTCATGGAAGAAGCCCATGTGCCCATCGATCCACGAATGGATTAATAAATTGTGGTACATGTATATCATGGAATACTATGCAGCTTTAAAGAAAGATGGTGACTTTACCTCTTTCATATTTACAAGGATGGAGCTGGAACACATTCTCCTTAGCAAAGTATCTCAAGAGTGGAAGAAAAAGTATCCAATGTATACAGCCCTAATATGAAGCAAATTTATGTCTTTCATGTGAAGGTTACAATCCAGTTATCACACAAGAAGACGGGGAAAGGGGAGAGGGAGGGAAGAGGAGGGAGAGGGTGGGGGGAGAGTGGATAAAGGGTGAGATCACACTTGAGGTGCATCTTTGAAGGGTCAGGAGAAAACTACTAAATGCAGAACACAAATGTTTTCACACAGTAAATGAGAAAATCTCACAAATGTTATGTCGAACAGATGGATGAAAATATCTCAGATTGTATATGAAGCCCGCACACTGTACTCCATGATTGAACTAATGTACACAGCTATGATTATTATAAAATATATATATATATATATATATATATATAAATTAAACAAAAGAACACAACTAGTGGATATACAAGGTGGCTATAAAGTTCATGTGCAAATTGAACTTTATGGCCACACTGTATAAAAGAAAGTTTATTATAGGAAAATTTTTTATACTATATAAAATAAGAGTACACTCCTTTTAATATGAAATAACTCTCATCTATTAATAATATACAAACTATAAAATAATTTCCTATGGAAATTCCACAGAAAGGGGTTATTTTGCTTCTTTTTAAGACGGAATACAGGCTGGGCATGGTGGCTCACGCTTGTAATCCTAGCACTCTGGGAGGCCAAAGTGGGAGCATTGCTTAACCTCAGGAGTTAGAGACCAGCCTGAGCAAGAGTGAGACCTTATCTCTACTAAAAATTAGGAATATTAGCCAAGCATTGTGCAGTCTCCTATAGTTCCAGCTACTCAGGACGCTGGGGCAGGAGGATCACTTGATTCCACAAATGTGAGGTTGCTGTGAACTAGGCTGATGACATGGCACTCTAGCCTGGACAAAAGAGTGAAAGTTTGTTTCAAAAAAAAAAAAAGAAGAAGAAGGAGAAAAAGGAAAAAGAATGAATACAGACACAGATTTCACGTTGCAGGATTACATTTTCCAACACATATTCATTCACTTTGTCCCTGTTGGAATCTTATGACCACTTTACTGATGAGCTTTGGCATCAACTTTTTTGAAATATGTAAATCACATTATTCCTTTTCATCTTTGTGTACTTCAGCAGGGTAGAATGAAGCTTGAAAACCGGATTCCAAGTACATCTTGTACAAGAAACCAAGGTAGTGAGGGCATGTAAATTATTAAACAATGTATTATACCTAATAGAAACCTAGAGAAAAATATCTAAACAGATAAAGCAGCCAACATATGCATGAAGAGTTATTTAGCTTCACTCTTTTTTTTTTTTGAAACAGAGTCTCACTATGTTGCCCTCAGTAGAGTACTGTAGAATCACAGCTCACAGCAACCTCCAACTCTTAGGTTTAACGGATTCTCTTACCTCAGTCTTCCAAGTAGGTGGGACTATAGGAACCCACCACAATGCCTGGCTATTTTTTGGTTGCAGTTGTCATTGTTCTTTGGCAGATCCAGGCAAGGTTTGAACACGCCAGCCTTGGTGTATGTGGCCAGCACCCTACCCACTGAGCTATGGGCACCAAGCCTCGCTTCATTCTTAATTAGGAAAATGCCAAACAAATAATACTTATATGCTATATTATTCTCATCAGATTGGGAATATTTTATATTCTGTTATCAGACAATTAATTGCAGGGTTGATGAAAATGGCTACAATTTTGCAGATGGATTAAGTCTAAAAACCAATCACCAGGAAATTTAAACTTTAGGTATTTGTCCTACAGAAATATTCGTACAGATGTATGAAAGGACATGGCACATTATTTTTATCATTGTAGTAGAGAAAAATTGACATCAAAGCAGATAAAAGCCATCAAAAGGGGAGTAAAAATATAAAATTTGGCAAAACATAATGAAATAGTATTCTGAAATTGAATGAAATGACTTAAGTCTGTATGTTTCAACCTATGAGGAAGGTTTTTTAAAAACATTATTAATGAGTAAATGTTATAATATTGATAGCATGAAATATTTATGTAATTTAAAACATAGCCTTTCTTCAGCCAGCTGTGCTGGCACCCACTTGTAGTCCCAGCTAATCAGGAGGCTGAACCTGGAGGATCACTTGAGTAGTGAAGTTTGAGGCCAGCCTGGGCAGCACAGAAAGACTTCATCTCAAACTTTATATCTTTTGGGTTCACCTGGATGTAGTTAAAACACATTCTTCTTAGTAAAGTATATCAATAATAGGAAAAAAATGCATCCAATGTACTCAACACTAATATTAAACTAATACATAAACAATGTGCAGCTCACAGGAAAGGAAAAAAAAGTATAGTCTAGCAAGGAGGAGAGGTGAGGAAGGAGAGGGAGAGGGAAGGAGGCAGGGAGATTGGCAGGATCTCTCCTAATGTGCACAATGTGAGGGTGTTCAGCATGCCCCTGGGTGAAGTGGTCAAGTACAACTTGAACTTCACCTTAGAAATGAAAACAAAGTACCCTAAGCATATGTACCCCCATATTAATCTTCAATTTTAAAAAAGACCTTGTCTCAAAAGAATTAAAATACAAATGACACTAGAGAATGTATATAGCTACATATCCATATTTTTAAGACTTTAAAAATTAAGGGATATAAGGCAAATTTCTTATAGGCAAAATAGTGTTTATATCAGTATATAGCAATGGAAGTAGTGATTGAACAGGACTTAGCTTTGGGGGTGAGGTTGTTAATCATTTTATTTCCAAATATTCCTATATTTGTATTTTTCTCTAGTTTGTAAATTAGGCAGATGGGGACACAAGATGCTTGTGAGTAAACTACATTGTAAAAAGTAATTAATTCAGTAATCTGGCAATACAGGTGATTGTTAATTTTATTTCCTTTTTAATATGCTTTCTAAGTTTATAAATATTTTTTATCTGGATAATTATCCAAAAAAATTAAATATCAAATAAGTTTAGCAGATTAACGTTAGAAAGCACAAAGCCCACCAATGGTGCATCTTAGAAGGGTACAAGTGAAAATTACTAAATGCAGAATATAAATGTCTTCATATAGTGATTAAAAGGCCATGAAGGCTATGTTAAATAGGTCAATGAAAATATTTCAGATTGTATATGAAGTCAGCACATTGTGCCCCATAATTTCACCAATGTACACAATTATGATTTAATAAAAATAAAAACAAAGAAAGCAAAGCCAATGTGAATATTAGTGAGCAGAGGAATCTATACCAAAAGCAGAATAATGAGGCAAAGAGATTTTAAAGAGATATATACAGGAACAGGTTAAGAGATGAGTGTAGCTTGTGAGGATCCAACATCGATCTAATAAATTATTACTAGGAAATGAATAAAGAGAATGGCAAAAACAAAACAGTATTTGAATTGATAATGTGAAAGAATTTTTCAGAACTGGAAGATACATGAGTCCACTGGTTAAAAGTGTGATTGAATGCCCAGTAGGATTAATAAAAATAAATCCACATCTACATACATCAGGATTAATGTTAACACCTTATTAGCTACCAGAAAGAAAAAACAAGCTACCTATAAAAGAAAGACAATTAGAATGACATCAACTTCTCATCAGCAAGGATAGATCCAAAAAAAAAAAGCCCAGAGGAAAACATTTTTCAACTGTAAATTCCATGGCTAGCTACACAATTACTAAAAAGAGAAAATGTTTTAAATTTCCTAAAATTGAATGACTAAGACCATTTTCTGGCCGTAAATTCAGTGAAAGGGAAGGAGGTCTTGAAAGCAAAAACAAAAGCAAAAGTGAAGGAAAGAACAAGAATGGGGTTCAAGTAACAATGCATTTTTCCCCTCTTCTCTCAAAGAAGATAAACTTGCTAGACTGTCAATCAAATTTCCAGTATTTTTCCTTTGGAAAACAAATGCAGTAAAGAAAAACCTTTACATTTTTCTTTTTTTTTAATTTCAAAATATTAAGGCGGAGTTGAATGATTTTGTTACACAGATAGCTTTTATAATGCTTACATCGGCGTTCTTAGTGTGCCCATCGTCCGAATAGTGTTCATTGTACCTCTTAGGTAGGTTTTTACCTCTCCCTCCTTGCTCCTCTCCCCTCCCCCATCTGGATATTCAATGACATTCATTTCTCTCTGTGCTCATGTGTGCCCATCAGTTAGGTCCAAATTATTAGAGAGTACACATGGTGCTTGTTTTTTTCGTTCTAGAGATACAGTAGTCTCCAGTTCTATCCAAATTGCTACAAACGACATTAATTCATTTCTTTTTATGACTGAGTAGTACTCTATGGTGTGTGTATGTGTATTTATTCTATTAATCCACTCAATTGATGGGCACTTAGGTTGATTCCACATCATGATTCCACTTGTGAATTGTGCTGCATAAAGATTGGAGTGCAGGCATCTTTCTCATAAAAGGGCTTCTTTTCCTTTGGGTGGATATCCAGTAGTGGGATTGCTGGATCAAATGGTAGGCCTACTTTCAGTTCTTTGAGGAATCTTCATACTGTTTCCCAAGGGGATTGTACTTTTGTTCGTTGATAAAACATTATGAAAAGTCAGAATAAGTCAAATATTTGATTGATGAAGTTAATGCAGTTCATGGCAGTATACAGTAATTAGCAGTCTGTGGCACCAGTTTAGGCTGATATAGAAAACAATGTAAAATGGCACGTAAATTTTCTTTCTTCTTTTCAAAAAGAAGAGCTAGATATTTAGATAGGAATATAGGTTCTCTATATGTCCAAAAGTTACCAAGATTTTCTTTCATTTGAAGTTTTACTTGACAAACATCTTCCCTTGAAACTAGAAGAACTGTGGAGGTTTCAAAGAGACTTCTGGGAAAAAAATTTGGACATAACCAGCAACTGGCTGCCTTGAGAGATGTCATTATTTTCATAAAAATACATAATTAAAGGGAATGGAATAACTCTTAATTCCAACATGATATGCTTCAAATTACTAAAGAAAACTTTATTATACTGTGTGGTATGTAATAAGCCCTCAACAATTTTATCTTGAACTAATAATAGTTATCTTGCATTCCTGACCCATTAAACTTATGTTAAAGATCAAGAATAATGGATCATTCATTAGATTCTTAATCTAATAGATAATGAATAGAGATGAATATTAGAATAATGAAATATATTAAAAGAGGGCCTTGCATGGATTAGTGATATTAAAATTTCATGAACTAAGGATTATGTTTATACCAATTGTGTACACAGAAGCCTTTCAAGAAAAATATGGATTTTATGTTCAAGTTGAAAACTGTAAAGTTATATATAAATGTAAGATAATTCTTATTTCAATGGCATTGAAATAGTGATTTGCTGGGGAAATCTTCCATACTGTTTTAAAATAAATTATATCCAATGGTCAAATGAATTTTCAATTGGGCCTATTTATTTTGAACAAGGAATTCTAATTAATATGGAAAGGATTATTAAGATAAATAGCATTTTGGACTAGGCCTAATTAATATTTTCTACAGGGATGATTTCATGGGATGGAAGAGAGAATAGGATTTGTCATAACTGAATACAGTATAATAGTTTTCTGATTATTCAAAAACAAGATTTGAATTATGCGGAATAATGTTAAAAAAGCAAGAAACATGGGGAGAGCTTAAGTAGAATCTTTATTCATCCCTATGTGACTTGTTTAGAATAGAAATGATGTAATCCTTGAGAATGTTCATGAAGACAACTGAAACTGACCTTGAAAAAGCATTCAGTATAGGTTTTGTTGTCACCGAGCCTTGACAGCTGCTTTAAATTCCTTTTGTGGTAGTTTGTGTCCTCCCTTCTTCATCAAAACTGAAAAATGGTTTCCTAGATAATATAGAAATATGCCTTATTCCTGCACATTCTAGCAGCTAAGTGGCTTATAGTTCCGAGTTAGGTGATCCCAACCATTGAAGCTTTCTTTAGTACAGGCTTTGGATATAACCTTGAAAATGATATAAGAATATATAAATATTTTAACTGGCATTTGGTTGAAAAACAAATGTAATTGGGGTAGTTTTCTCTTATCTGAAGACTTTTCTCTTCATGTATCTCTTACTATGATCATTCCTCCAATTTCTGAGAGCCTGAGGAAGTTGCTTAAGACCATGTGGCTAGAACATAAATATGAGCCATCCATGGTGTATTAATATTAAGGTCCATTTTCGGGTTGAAATAAGAAATGCTTTACATGTTGAGTGTGTTCATATAAAGCAAAAAATAGAAAAAATACTACATGACTCCAGAACCTAACTCTTTTCACATTATCATACTATGTATTAGCTCAACACTATACTTTGTAGGGAAATAAAATGATCTGGTATAATTAATTTTCCTGTAATCACTGAGGACCACAAATGTAATGGCAAAAATAATGACAGATACCATATTTTCCCATTTTATATTTTATAATTAGAAAGAAACTATTTAAAGAGAAAATTTGCAATTACCTTGTAACAACTTATAGCCATGTTAAAATGTCTTTCAATGTAGGATAAATGGAGACATGACTAACTAACATATTTCCAGGGAAATATTTGGCTACCGACTTGGGACTACAAATAGCATTACCAAACAAAAGTTTCCAATTCAGAACCTGTTAGCCTAATAAACCATTGTGTGTTACCATAGATATGTGAAGACATTTAACTAAGGTCTAAGTATGAGTTGGCATATGGGAATATGTAAAGAGAGTTCACATCTTTAATGAGGACATAACAATGTCACTATTGTATATAACAATGAAATGACTTTTATTTGCCTCCTCAGATAGATGTATTATTAACAAAACATAGATTAGACTGAACCCCTAAATATAAAGCTGATATCCAGAACTGTGAGATATATATTTTAGAAAGATTCCCTAGACAAATGATAGAAAAAATTATCAGCAAATAGATTTTTATTACCAAACAATAGCTAAGAATTGTGTATGCATCTATATGTGTTCATGCTCCTTAATCCCAACTTGGTTTCTCAAACAACTGACTAATCTCAATGATAAATAAAACACGATAAAATAGTTCCAATGCGTACAAATTTATTTTAATATCAATAAACATTAGATGCTTTCTTAGAAAATGATACAAAAGTGAAAAGCTAAATAATCTTAACTCTGATATCACTTACTTGACTGGTGAGTCTACCATTGTATTTTTTTCTGCTCATACAGTATTACTTAAAAGTAAAGGAGGTTTGATAATTTGGGTAGAATTCTACAGTCTTTTATTGTAGCCTTAGGTGGCTTCCTTTGTTCTATCACTCAGTTACAAAAAGGACATTAATGAGTATGAAAATATCTATTTTTTTTATTTATTTACCAAATGCTATGCTTATTTAGTACGAAGTCTGCCTAAGATCACAGCTTTGAATGAAAGAGATAGGTGAGTATCATTGAGTATCGGGAGTATTGAGGATTCTTGTTACACTTGAGTCTCCCCTAGCAAATGATATTGAGCAATTCATCACATTGAATCACTTGCTCTCAAAAGATTGTGATAAGAGTTTCTAATCTTCATACTTGAATTGCTTGATTGTATTTATATAAATGAAAGCAGGAGAAAATATATGAAGAAAATATTGTGTATCGTATTTATTTTTCATCCAAAGAATAGACATTTAAAGTAATTTGTCTAAACCGAGTTCCTCTTGAGTGTGCTCTTCACCTTATGATGCTGATTTGAAGCTCCTAAATATTCCAAATTTGAATTTAAAGAATATACTTTAAGAAACAATCATCAAATTTAGATAAAGGCATAACTGTAATGCCCTTTAAGCCTAAATTTTATCAAAATAAGATTAGTTTCTAGTAGTTACTGTTTATCAATTAACTCTGTCGAGAGACCTGAGAACTTTTGATATCAAAGAAAATATAGCAGTTTATTTCCAGATAAATTCCAGTTTAATTTGGTCTTCTGTTAGATGCCTTCCTAATACAGTTCCCATATCTGGAAGTCATTCCCCTTCCATATATAAAATATATAATGTACTTTGAGGTAAATCAGGATATTGCAATGTTGATATATTTGTTATGAAATTTTTTTTTAATTCTTATGTCTCTGATTTTAAAAAATTCTCAAACGAGTTTGAGACTAAGAAATTTTATTATTTATCAATATATAACTTTTCATATTAAGGCAGTTATAATTTCTTACAGTGTCTATGCTCATGAATGAATAAAGTATATGATTATTGAACTCAAATGTGTAGCTGGTCATTCTAAAACCTATTTGAGGAAGTAAAGTATTATTTTATTAAAAGTTGATATCAGCAATGTTTCCCATAGTTGTTATTAGATATTCTTCAAGGCCATTTTCTGATTCATGGAGACCATTTTAATATTTCAATAACTGATGCAGAATGAATAGCACTAGGCGTTGTAATTTATCTTTAAATTTACAGAAAAAGAATGGTGCTGTATATAAATTGTTGGCATTTTTTAATTCAGAAATTTTTTGATAAAATCACACAATAAAATTAAAATCCTTTCCCCAAAGTATTCAACATTTAGAGACACTGGATAAAAATATTTTTAGCATTTCCTTGATTTTATGACAAGTAAATGTTCTCTTCAAAAAATGGTTCCATGGTTAAACAAGTTTAGGAAATTCTGTGTACTTAATTGTTCTGCAGAAATTCACAACTCACATTTGCATGTCAGTATAATTTTAGAGAATGTTGCTTATCTATATTTGTCTCCTTTAGAAAAGGAAAACTATTTCAAATGTTTCTTTCATTAATATGTAGAGACCCCTATGACCACCAAAGTACTATTATGAGCCTTTAAAATTTTACCATATGACAATACATTCTAGTTCCATGCAAATGTGAATGCCTTCTCTTAATTTCTGAAATTGATAGATTTTTGAAAAACAGGGCTGTGTTAGTCCATTTGGGCTGCTGTAACAAAATAGACTGGGTAATTTTTTTTTTTTTTTTTTTTTGAGACAGAGCCTCAAGCTGTCCCCCTGGGTAGAGTGCTGTGGCATCACAGCTCACAGCAACCTCCAATTCCTGGGCTCAAGCGAGTCTCTTGCCTCCGCCTCCCAAGTAGCTGGGACTAC
>CAUYON010102820.1:0-12053 GCA_963573935.1 Arctocebus calabarensis | reverse complement strand
TTTACATGGATGGAGCTGGAACATGTTCTCCTTAGCAAAGTATCTCTAGAATGGAAGAAAAAGTGTCCAATGTATACACCCCTAATATGAGACAAATTCTTTATCGTTCAAGTGAAGGCTACAACCCATTTATTGCACAGGAAGACGGGGAAAGGGGAGAGGGAGAGAAGGGGAGGGAGAGAGTGGGGGGAGATGGGACAAAGGGTGAGATCACATGTGTGGTACATATTCGAAGGGTCAGGAGAAAACTTCTAAATACAGATCAAAAATGTTTTCATATAGTAAATGAGAAAACATCACGAATGGTATGTCAATCAAGTTGATAAAAATATCTCAGATTGCATGTGAAGCCCCCACACTGTACCCCATGGTTGAACTAATGTACACAGCTATGATTCAATAAAAAAAAAAAGAATATGGAAGGCAAAGAAGATGAATAGAATTGAAGAGAAAGTTGATAATCTACAAAAAAGAAGCTCCTCCACCAAATATTTTAGGAAATTAATGAAAAAGTCATTAAAGAGGTCAACCAAATAAGAAAGTATTTTAAGAAAACTTAAAGACACAAAAGAGTCATTCAGGAATTTTCAAAATGCAGCAGAAAGTTTTAGGAACAGATTAAACCAAAAAGAAGAAAGAATCTCAGAACTTGAAGATAAGGCTTTTTAAACCCAAACATTTAAAGAGTCAGAGAGAACAACAGAAGCAAAGCAATTCCTTAGAGCAGCAGTTCTCAACCTGTGGGTCGTGACCCACAGGAATTGTATTAAAGGGCTGTGGCATTAGGAAGGTTGAGAACCACTGCCTTAGAGAGAGAAGGGACTACGTGAAGTGAAAAAGAATATGAATTATAGGTATCACAGCAGGAGAAGAGGAATGTGTTAAAAGTATGGGAAATGTTTCTGTGGGAATTATTATGGAAAATAATAATTTTCCATTATTATTGGAGCCAGAGATCCAGACATCCAGATATAGGAGCAAACTATGGGAACATTTGTACCAAACAGGACATCTCTAAGGCACATGGTAATCAACCTGGCCAAAGTCTAAATGAAGAAGAAAATTCTATAAGTATCTTGATGTAAACAACAACTATCCTACAAGGGAAAATCCATCAGGATAACAGCTGATTTCTCAGTAGAAACCTTAAAAGCCAGAAGGGAATGGGCCTCCATCTTTAATCTTCATAAACAAACAATAGCTAGGCTAGAGTTTTGTATCCTGCAAAACCAAGTTTCAATTTTGATGGAGAAATTAAATCTTTTCCAGATAAGCAAATGCTGAGGAAATTTTCAGAGCCAAACTTGCCCTCCAGGAAGTACTCAGACCTGTACTATAAATGGATCAGGGCAATAGCGGAGAACATAAACAGAATGGAAAGCATATCATGCTCTTGGAGTGGCAGAGTCAACAATGTTAAAATGACTGTTACCCAAAGTGAACAACAGATTCAATGCAATCCTCATTACAATACCAATTGCAGATCTAGGAAAAATAAGTCTATGCTTCATATGGAACCATAAAACACCCCAGATAGCCAAAGCAATGTAAGCAAGAACAACAAATTGGGAGGTATTAATACACCAGACTTCAAGCTACACTACAAGTTTATAGTAATCAAAACAGAATAGCCCTGGTTCAAGGATAGAGACATAGACCAATGGATCAGAACAGAGAACTCAGATATAAAACCCTCCTCATATCACCATCTGATACTTGACAAAGCAGACAAAAACATATACTGGGCAAAAATGTCGCTAGTTTATAAATGGTGCTGAGAAAATTGGATAGCCACATGCAGAAGACTGATCCATATCTCTCTCCATTTATAAAAATTAACTTAGTATGGATAACAGCCCTAAATCTAAGACATGAAACTATAAGAATTCTAAAAGAACAAGTTGAAAAACTTCTTACAGACATTGGCTTAGGCAAAGAATTTATGAAAAAGACCCCAAATGCAATCACAGCAACACCAAAAGTAAATATGTGCAAATGGGACTTGATCAAATTAAAAAGCTTCTTCATAGCCAAAGAAATTATCATTGGTGCAAATAGACTGCTGACAGAATAGAAGAAAATATTTGCATGCTTTATATCCAGTAAAAAGCTGATAATCAGAATCTACAAAGAACTCAAGGAATTTAGCAAGAAAAAAAAAACAACCCCTTTAAAAAGTGGGCAAAAGACATGAATAGGAACTTTTCAAAAGAATATAGACTAATGGCCAGCAAACATATGAAAAAATGCTGAACATCTCTAATCATGCAAATCAAAACCACACAGTGATATCGCTTACCTACAGTGAGAATGGCTTTTATCAAAAAGTCCCAAAACATCAATTGCTGGTGTGGTGTGGATATGGAGAGATAGGAACACTCACACACTCTTGGCGACACTGGAAAGTAGTACAGCCTTTATGTAAAGTAGTATGGAGATATCACAAAGGACTAAAAATAGACCTAACATTCCATCCCACAATCTCACTTTTTACCCAAATGGAAAAAACACATTAAAAAGACACCTGCACTTGAATGTTTATAGCAGCAGAATTCACAATTGCAAAGATGTGGAAACTACCCAAGTGTCCAGCAATACATGAGTGGATTACTAAAATGTGGTATATGTATACCACAGAGTACTACTCAGACTTAAAAAAAATGTTGAATTAATACCTCTTGTATTAACCTGGATGAAAGTGAAGACCATTCTTCTAAGTCAGTGGTTTTCAACCTTCCTAATGCTGCAATGTATTTTCATTGTTACCGATGGGTCGCGACCCATAGGTTGAGAACTGCTGTTCTAA
The DNA here is from genome assembly GCA_963573935.1 of Arctocebus calabarensis. NCBI lineage: Eukaryota > Metazoa > Chordata > Mammalia > Primates > Lorisidae > Arctocebus > Arctocebus calabarensis. Next base: position 9,247 of record CAUYON010102820.1, on the reverse strand, counting down.
GTGAAGTATCATAGGCATGAAAAAACAAACACCATCTGTATTCACTGTGAAATTAGAACTAATCAATTAACACTAGTGGCCACATGTGTGGTACATATTCGAAGGGTCAGGAGAAAACTTCTAAACAAGGATCAAAAATGTTTTCATATAGTAAACGAGAAAATATCATGAATGTTATGTCAATCAGGTTGATAAAATATCTCAGATTCCATGTGAAGCCCCCACACTGTACCCCATGGTTGAACTAATGTACACAGCTATGATTCAATAAAAAAAAAAAAAAAAAGAAAGAAACAACCCTGGCCAATGAAGCAGTTTGCCAGTGTGCTAACTTGAACCAGTATGCTGTTCCTTTTCGACATGTTATCATGGCTTTAAATCTTTCCTCCTATTTCCTGTGTTCAGCCAAACTTACTAACTTTGATTAATTGCTTCTGGGTAGGAACAAAAAAGATAATCCATTTCATGGGCATCTGTAAAATACATATTTTTATATAGGCTTTGTGGTTCACTTGAAAATAAAGTATGTAGACTTTTATAATACCTTAACTTTGACATTTTTATTTTAGCCTTTTGAAGCCTACAAAAATGTCTCCACTAAATTCTACATTCTTCTTCTTTCTTATGAGAAGTTGAGTGCAATGAAATACTTTTGGATGAATAAGATTTTAAAGCATTACAAGCCTCCCAGTGGATTACATAAATAATCAAGAAATAATCAAACTTGGGATACCAATAAATCATTAACAGTCTAGAAAATCTAAGGTAAGGTGCTTTCTCACATAGAAAATTCAGTAGATCCTAAAACCAACAATAAATACATGACATAAATGAAAGCAAAATTAGAAATGTTTACAAACCATAAATAAAATATTTAAAATCCAAAGTATAGTTCTCTTTCAATTCCCGTAAAAAGGGAGCCAAAAAAAGAAAAAAAAAAAAAAAAAGAAGGAAGTTGTATATAATACTTAACTAGAGTTTAAGATGCAACATGATTTTATTGAATAAGCAATATCAAAATGTCCTAGGCTTAATACATAGGCTTGCTGAATTATACTGTGCTTCTCCAACCTTATCACCACATCAATAGGTAATCTGTACTTTACTTGATTTTTCTGTAAACTTAAAACTATTCTGAAGTACAAGGCATAAAATAAAGAACTTCAATCCAGAAATGATTTAGAATGCATAAAAAGGATCTAAAATAGTATCAGTAGAATGGTAGAGCTGTGAATATATATAACACACATATCGGCACTGATGAAATATTTAGAAGGGGTTAGATCTGTGGTGCTTACCCTGCTTGTTCTATATTTCTCTTGATACTCTCCCTGAAATAGAAGTAAAATAATAATTTTTTTAACTTGTGAAGTAATTTAAGTAACTTTCCCATGTTTGTACAGCTATTAAGTGGCTTAGTTGTAAATTGATTAAATGACTATCTGACTTGAAATTTCAGTATTTTGAAATACCTCCCCAAATTTCAAAGAGACACTTATTATCTAATGCCTCACTAGAATATTTTCAGATTTTTTCCAGCTGAGGAAGGACATTTAATTTCAAAGTGTTATTCTCAAGCTAATACATACCCATTTTTGTACAAATATATGCTTATCTTTTTCAGGGTCTTAAACATGCATCTCAAGGTTTAACAAAGAAAACTACTCTTGCATTCTTAATGTATTTATTGTCCATTAGTTGTAAAGAAAAAGGAATATGACTCATTTTTTTTCCTTTGAAGGTAACAAGTTTGGTACTGTAAACTAAAATTAAGTTTAGTAATTGTTTGAAGACTTCTGTTTGTTTATTTTCTGTCTCCAGTGAATAAAATGCATATGTTTTACATGCCAGAAATAATGAAAATGCTGAGTTTATTTGTTGCCTGTCTCTTACTATTTTGCATGAAAAATGCTTTCATTTAAAGTCAGGTACAGTACATTATAGAACTTCTATATAAATGTTTAAATCAAAATGTTCAGGCACTAGAAACTTTCATTACTCTATTTTCATGCAGAATAACTTTACCCAGAATTCCAGATGAATAAATGCTATTGAAACATTTCTCTTTTGTGCTAAAAAAAAATTATTATGAAACACACTTTAAGAATCACTGCTATCTTGAGATTTTTAAATTGCTATATTTACTAACCCACAGGACAGATAAAGGAAATAAAGCAGAATACAAGCCAAAGAAAGATCCCCTGATCTTCAATTTGTCACAGACAAAAAGCTTTTGCAGTTGTTCACAGGATATTATATCCATTCGTTTCTGCAAAATAAAATTGATTCTTTAGAAAAAATGAATTGTGCTCAAAGACTTGACAAACCTATTTAACAAAGTGAAAAACTACTTATTAAGTCTGTCTAATAAGTAGGTCTTTCCAAAGAAACTGAGACAAATAGTGTGAAGTCTTAAATATTTATTTGTATTGCTCCTAGGAAAGAAGACACTTGCCGATGAGTAGGGTGGCTCCCATTTTTTAGCACAGCTATAAATGAGCTCAAATGATTACCAAGTAGGAAATGATTACCAAATTGTTTCCACAGAAACAACTGGTCGATGATACAGACATGAGGTGATAGACAGAGTATACTTAAACATAAACTTAGAGTATTGATTTAAAATATTTGTAAAACAAAAGTCCACTCTAAAATTTGGCATTGCAGACAAAAAGATTCATCCATATTCTAGATAACATTTGGACCTAATTTAGCCACTTAAAAGGCTGTTTAAAAATGTATTAATTTATTTCAACATTGTTATCCTTGTTCTGAGAAGTGATTCCACTCAATAAACTATAAAAAACACACTGAAAGATTTCACCCTTCTCCTAGAGATCATTTCAAAAATGATCAAGATATAATAAAAAATTTTTATCCCTCTTTGCTCATCTAAAACAATGGTCATGATTCAAGATGAATTGCAATATAGAACTGAGAACACATAGATATGAAATTTTAAGAATCTACTGACCCTGGAATCTGTATACATTTGAGTAAAATAAACTTAGGGAGAGCAAGAGAACTGCTCTCACTCTGCCACTCACATTGCATATTGTGAGACTCATACCCTTAAACAGGTGTATCGTGTTTGAATGTTTGAATCCCACAATATGGAATGCCTCAGTGTGCTCAGGGAGAATCTGGTCCTGCAATGTCTCAAATGGTTTCTCGCTCTCTCTCTCACACACACACACATACACTCTTTGTAGAGTTTCTTTGTTTGGAATCTATGTTTTAAAGATGTTGTTCTCTTAGTCTTCTACAAACATTTCTTATGCTCTTAAATGTGACAGACAAAAAGTTGTGTAAATTTGGATTTAGTTTTCATTATCTAAGACTACAGTTGAAAAATTTATGCTTATCTTATCAAGCAGACTTTTTTCCTGATCATTGTGTTCTGATATAAGGAAAGTTGGCCAGACTTGTCTGAGTCAATGTGACTGAATTTGATAAGAAAAGTTGCCAAACACCTATATTCTCCACAAGAAGAGAGAAAGTCATTTTAACCCAATCTCAAGCCCCTTCTTTTTCTTTACTTTCAATAAATTTCTAGATCGTGGCCTCTGATATTCAGGTGGGCATTCCAGCTCTTTTCTGAAAGTTTAGACTCTCTAAATGGTCATGGGAACAGTGACCTTGGAAATGACCTTATTTTATTTTACTTTAATCTTACAACAGTTCTGGTGGTGGAGGAAATCTGGGAATCTATAAGTACAGACAACACATCTCTTGATCTTATTCTTGTTTACAGAAATGCAAAGAAAGGGCTCTGTTAGCAAACCTGTCTTTAAACAGATCCACACAAAAATAAAAGCAAACATTGTATGCTGCCTTATCCAACAGATCTTTGCTATTTAAAATCCCATTTCAACTTTTGAAGCCTCTACTCATATAAAGAATATCGCTGAAATGGGCCACCCATTAAAATGTTTTCTTTAGCTATGCCTTTGCTTTTGCATGTCAAAGCACACTTTAAATAAATGAGCAATTAAATGAACATCTTATATTCTTATGTACTAGTGTCCAAAATAACTTTAAAAAATCTATGGAATCAAAACATTGGTATAAGTATTTGGGGGAGGAAACTATAGCCTCAATCGATTTGGTCCAATAACAACAAACAAATTACAATCATTTAATTGGCTAGGGCTGAAGTGTAGAAGACAAGCAGGTGACAGGCAAACCTGAAGTTGAAACTCCACTCTATTGCTAAAAGCTTTGGGCTGTAAGAATGTTACTTTCCCACTTGGAATCCGTTTCCTTGGTCATAAATGACCATATCATCTATCTCTTGTTATGTCTAGAGGAAATAGCAAGAATAGGACCAAAATTGTAGCATAAACAACTTAAGCAGAAACAAAGCAAAATAATATAAAATAAAACTAAGTGGAATAGAGTTTGCTAGAAGTTGAACTGCTAACAGAAATAAGAGCTTTCAATTAACAATGGTAAAGACAAAAGATAAAATAAATTGAAGAACAGTAGAGAAAGTAATATCTCCAGAGCACAAGTAGAAATGAAACCAAAGGATAACTGAATGAGTAAAGGTAGCAAATCCAATAAATGATAGAGAAAAAGTATCCAATGTTATAACGCAGAAAAATTTTCTCAATGTGTAAGAACTAAAATTTTACCATAGCTATGAATGTGTAGGTGATTATATACTGATTTCATAGTAGTATTGAGTACACTGGATACTTTTTTCCATTCTTGAGATACTTTAAAGAAGAATATTTCTAGCTCCTCACCTAATGTGCATAATGCAATGACACGTTTTATTTTTTATTTTTATATTTATTCATTTATTTATTTATTTATGTATTTTGAGACAGAGCCTCAAGCTCTCACCCTGTGTAGAGTGCTGTGAAATCACAGCTCACAGCAACTTCCAACTCCTGGGCTCAAACGATTCTTCTGCCTCTGCCTCCCAAGTAACTGGGACTACAGGCGCCCGCCACAACGCTCAGCTATTTTTTCTTTTCTTTTTTTTTTTTTAGGTTACAGCTGACATTGTTATTTGGCATGCCGGGGTTGGATACTAACCCCCTAGAACAGGTGCATTAGCTGCTTTAGCCACAGGCACTGAGTCACAATGACACATTTTAAAACTATTGAGAATAGAGTATAAATGTCTTACTACAACAAATAAGTAAGCAAGGAGATGGTTATGTTAATTAGGCAGATGTAAGCATTTCATATTGTATATCAAAACTACACATTAATGTATTAATGTACATAGTTATGCTTCAATAAAGAAAAAATTAAAAAAGAAAAGAATTATAATTTTAGATAAAAAGTACAATCTGTTTCAGAAAAAAATTGATGCAATTAAAATCTATATTATCACATTTCAAGTATAATGAAAAATAATCAGGTTTCTTCATAACAAAGTTAAGTTTCAGAAGGCAGTAAAGCCTATATATACATATCAGCTAAAAATGAATCTAATCAAAGGTTAGACCTAATCTAACCATTCAAATTTTCATTTTAGTGAAAAATAATCAGAAGGCAGAAGTTCCTACACAAACAACAGAGAACACAGAATGTATAATCACTTAAAAGTGAGTTGATAATAAAATTTGACCAAACAGGCAATGATTCAAAATTCAACACTAAGAAATTGACATAACATACTTAAAGGGCAGGTTCTATTCTTTTGATGCTTTTAAAATAGAAAACTAAGTGCAGATACCTGAGAAGAACACAGAATAATCACTTAAAAATGAGTTGATAATGAAATTTGACCAAACAAGCAATGATTCAAAATTTAACACTAAGAAATTGACATGATACACATATTATAGAATAAGTGTCAATAGTATACACCTAAACACATATAATATTAATTTATCATGTAGCTTATATAAAATAGTTACATAAATATCAATATCATAATGCCATTTTAATAGTAAACTTTAATAGTAAACTTTCTAATAAAATATATTGGGGATTAAGGTGGGAGGATGTAGCCAATTTACAGCTTTGATACAGTATCTTTCAATTCTATCCAAATGTGAACTTTTAACTGAAATATTATTAAAATAAATTCCATAATGATTTTTGTAACTAAAACTCAATTAGGAAAAAAAACTTGTAGTTATATTGGGAAAACAATATTTTTCATACAAAAGGAAACATTTGTCAACATATTTTCACCTGTTTCATTTATCTCTTTAATTCCATTAATATTAATGTTTTCACTTTAAAAAATTAAACATAGCAAATATGTTAATGTTATTATATTTCAATAGTACTTTCATCTTATCTCTATATTAGATAGATAAGAATTTCATGTAATATTCACATAATATTAATAACACAATAGAACCTCTCTTAGTTGACCACCCAAGAGACTGTAATGAATTACTCAACATCAGAAGGTGTCAGCATAAGTGATTCTGGAACTTCATCTTCTCTCCTGGCTGGCTAGCCAAATCTGATACTGGGGTATTAGGTTCTTGTTCTCAACAATTCCACCAAGAATGATTCCATGGACCACAGGATCTGTGGTAAGACAGGGTTTATTCAGAGAAACAAAAATTACAATTTACAAAAAACCAAAGCTCCTGGCAGAGAGAAGCCAGGAGGGGAACAAGCTGTCCTACACCCTCTTCCAGGTCTGTCCTCAGGCTCTCTGCTCAGGGGTTTATATAGTCACAGGGAGTTGTTTTGCCAGAACTCAATGTTGACTTTTAGGGCATGGGTCTTCCTTACTTATAGCCAGTTGTCCAATCAGCAGAAAGGTGCCAAAACTCTGAGGACTGGGGAAACGCACATGAGGAGACAGCAAGGTGCCATCCATGAAATTGACCAGCGAGAAGTGTACAGGGAGGAGATAGCAAGGTGACAGTGTCTCGGCAAGTATCCAGCCCTTCCAGCCCTCCGAAGGCTGCCAGGGCTAAGGGGCAGGTCTTGGCGCCACCTGTCCTGCATCATGAGAATCTTGGCCTAATGTACTGATACATACAAGCATGCATGTCCTGTCTATGTAGGGAGGTGGTCAACTCAAGGAGGTTCTTTCTTTGTTACAGTATTGTAGGTGGCTTTTGTTTTCTTCTTTTATCTTGGTTCAGTTTTTTGAATTGCTTTTAATAAACATGCATTGTTTTTACTTGAAAAAAGAACAGTTTTCTTTAAAATGTATAAAGCCCCCACACATGCAAAAAGATAAAGTAATAATTAAAAATAATTGTGTCTAACATATAGTGCCTGGTCTACAAAGGGAAGCAAACATTAGTACTTTGTAATAGTAATAATCAGTTCAACTAGTAAACATTGCTTTTTTTTGTATAGTTTTTCCTGTATTTATCATGCTGAATTATTAGCTTTTTAAATACCTCTCTACATTATTAAACTGTAACTAGCAAAGGTAAGATATATAATTCATTTCTGTATCCAGAAATTCAGCATAATGCCTGTCCAAAGAGACTTTCATTAAGTGGAAATTGATTAAAAAGTAGCAAGAAATAAACCATGTATTAATAACACAAAAACAGAAGGGAACAGAAGTGAAGAATCAGAAATAAAAATGGTAATAGATTTTTAATTAGAAGCGCTATTTGTGAAATAGTAGGGGAAGTAGGGGACAATTTTAGCACAGAACATAGTATTGAGTCCTGTATACCTATTTGTTCAACTCTATTCATTACACTCTGTTCAATGAATACTTACTGTGACTAAAACATGTTTCCTGTGTTGTGGTAGAGGAAGAAATCAAAGTGTTTCCCAAGAGGTTATATTTATAGCAGGTTTTTAATTTTTTTTTTAGAATTACAGTATTCAGTGTAGCACACTCTACTTGCACATCTGAACACATAGTAAAATGCAACATTGGTAGTTTTCATCACCAAATCCTGAAAGCATTGACATTTCTTCCCCAAATCCATTGCTTGCTCTAGTATAACAAGTTGTTTTGCCTTTGCCCGAAGGCTGTGAGTTAAAAGAACAAGTAAGCAAAAATAAACAAACAAATAAATAAATAAATAAATAAATAAAAGCTTGCTTAAGTTATGCAATAGTGAAGTAAATCTGGAATTAAATATAAAGGAAGAATAAATGAGAATTTCACTTCCAAGTAAAGGAAATTCTAGAATCAAAATTATTCTATATATGCACTTTTATGATAAGTGTGAATTATAAAAATATACTCTATTTCTACTGAAGTCTGATTTAAATATTTAAGTACAAATTTTTTTAAAACAGTTCATTAAGAATTAAACAAAGGTATGATGTGATACAGTACAAGCAAGACACTCAAGATAGGTATAATAGTACTACTCACACAAAAACTTGAATTTCACCTCAAAAAAAAAAGACAAAAGAGAAAACAATTTCACTGTTATAAGATAAGATATTTCATGCAAAGTATTAACTCTGTCCTCCCAATGCCCAACCTCCCAACAAACAAAAAACTATCTGGGAATACTGCTATGCTAATATATTAACCACAGTATAATCATTCATAGGAAAACAATAATTAAGCAATGAATTGAATTAAATAACAAAGTCCAAACTGTCATAAACTCATAGACCACAATGATGTTACAAAACAAGCAATTCCAGAAATCTTATAAACAATAAAAGAAATATTTCAATATCATTCCACTTGATCTGGATACATCTGATACTGAAATTGGAGAAAATATATTGTTATAAAGAGAAATTAGTTTCACTTATAGATGAGGATGCAATATCCTAAACAACATACTGACGAGTTGAATTACAAAATTAATATTTAAGTAATATACTTTAGTCAGAATTGAATTCAATTTATATGAAAGTTAGACACTATATTCTTTTTTTTTTTTTCTTGGTTTTCTTTCCCTCGCCTCCTCCCTCCTTCTCTGTCAGCTCTCTCCTTCCCCCATGTCCCACTGTGTCATTCATTGTCATTAATTGTCCTCAAATCAAAGTTGAATACATAGGATTCATGCTTCTCCATTCCTGTGATGTTTCACTAAGAATAATATGTTCCACCTCCATCCAAGTTACTACAAATGCAGCAAAGTCTCAATTATTTTTGATGGCTGAGTAATATTCCATTGTAGACATACCATAGCTTACCAATCCACTCCTGGGTTGAAGGACATTTAGGCTGTCCCTTTTTTTATTGTCTTTATTATTAAATCATAGCTGTGTACAACAGTGCAATCAAGGGGTACAATGTGCTGGTTTCATATACAATCTTAACTATTTTCATCAAACTGATTAACATAGCCTTCCTGGCATTTTCTCAGTTATTATA
>CAUYON010102818.1:0-18957 GCA_963573935.1 Arctocebus calabarensis | reverse complement strand
CATCTCCACGTATGGCCATGAAGAATCATTGCATTTTCTGAGCAGCAAGTGTCCTTTTGATCATAGGCCCATGGGTTTGTTATGCAAAAGAGAAGATGGAGACATAACCTGCAAATATTTTCTCCCATTCTGAGGGCTGACTGCTTGCTTTGCTAACTGTGTTCTTTGCTGTGCAGAAGCTTTTTAGTTTGAACAGATCCCAGTAGTGTATTTTTGATGCTGCCTCAATTGCCTGGGGAGTCCTCCTCATAAAATATTTGCCCAGACCTCTCCTTCAAGAGTTTTCCCTGCACTTTCTTCTAGTCTTTTTATAGTTTCATGTCTTAAGTTTAAATCTTTAATCCAGTTAGAGTCTATCTTAGTTAAAAGTGAAAGGTGTGGGTCCAGTTTCAGTCTTCTGCAGGTTGCCAGCCAGTTCACCCAGCACCATTTGTTAAATAGGGAATATTTTCCCCACTGAATGTTTTTAATTGGTTTGTCAAAGATCAAATAATGATAAGTAGCTGGGTTCATCTCTTGGTTCTCTATTCTACTCCATACATCTACCTCTCTGTTTTTGTGCCAGTACCATGCTGTTTTGATCACTATCAATTTATGGTATAGTCTCAGGTCTGGTAGTGTAACTCCTCCTGCTTTGTTTTTATTTCTGAGTAATGTCTTCTCTATTCCAGGTGTTTTGTTTTTTTACTTTTATAATTCCCCAGTTTATTAAGAAAACAATCATTTCTGACATATCCACATGAATTTGAGATTATCTTAAAGTTCATAGAAATTACCTGTATTTGCCTATATATTAAATGCTGTTAACATACCAAAATTTAAGCATGCCAGTATCATAGAACTTTTCCTAGCATTTTATATTATTATTTCCCAACTAAGCCAATTTATATTCAACATCTAGGTTACACATGCATCAAAAAAAGACAGACAAGCTCCTCAACTGACCACAGATAAACCACCATACAAGTGTCCTCCTTTCTGCATATAATTAAGCTTGCAGGGGCAATGTAGTTCAAAAGGGAGCAAATGAGCAGACCTCCTCAAGTAACAAACTAGACAAATATAAAGAAGTATTAAAGGTGCTAAAGACTGATTCCACAAATCTTTCTCTTTCTTATCTTTTAAATATACAAGTATGTATGATGGGTGTGTGTGAATTGAAACATTTATAATCTAGACTTTTAGTTCCCTTGGAGGGAGCTATTGTCACTCAATAGAAGGCCCTGGGGCAGAAAGAGAGAGAGGTGGCCCAGGGGAGCAGAGGGCACTGTCCATCCAGCTATCCACATCAGCTTACTCTGAGGTAGATTAGGTTATCCAAGTCTCAAGAGGCTTAGTTGATGACTTGGGCCTTCAAATGATGTTTGACTTCATTGTGTTTTACTCTGTTCTATTTCCTGTTTGCTCCACTAATTTTGTAATTGAGGCAAAGTGAGGAGTTCAAGTAATCCACAAATTCTTACTATACCCCATGAACTGTCTGAATCAAAGATTTTTGTTTATTCTTCTGCCAAACACAACTGATTTCATTCTGAAATTATTTTTTAAGTTAAGAAACAAATCAGCTGAAGAAAGAACTGGGGCTATGGAGCATCACTGCACCTGAGCCCCTGACCTGACACAGGCATAGCCTCGGGGGTCCAGGTGCTTTCAGGTTTTTTCTGATTACATATAAAATGATGAATTATTTTTTTTGAGATCTTTAAAATATTTGCAGGTTATGTCTCTGACAAAGGTTTAATATCCAGAATACACAGAGAACTCAAATGTATGTGCAAGAAAAGAACAAGTGATCCCATCTCAGGGTGGGCAAGGGATCTGAAGAGAAACTTCTCTGAAGAAAAAAGGCACATGGCCTACAGACACATGAAAACATGCTCACCATCCTTAATCATCAGAGAAATGCAAATCAAAACTACTTTGAGGTATCATCTAACTCCAATAAGATTAGCCCACATCACAAAATCCCAAAACCAGAGATGCTGGTGTGGAAGTGGAGAAAAGGGAACACTACTACATTGCTGGTGGGAATTCAAACTAATACTGTCCTTTTGGAAAGATATCTGGAGAATACTTAGAAATCTAACAATAGACCTGCCATTCAATCCTGTAATTCCTCTATTAGGTATATATTCAGAAGACCGAAAATCCATTATAACAAAGATATATGTATCAGAATGTTTACTGCAGCCCAATTCATAATTGCTAAGTCATGGAAAAAGCCCAAGTGCCCATCGACCTACGAATGGATTAATAAAGTGTGATATATGTACACCATGGAATATTATGCAGACTTAAAAGAAAGATGGAGAGTTTACCTCTTTAAAGCTTACATGGATGGAGCTGGAAAATATTCTTCTTAGCAAAGTATCCCAAGAATGGAAGAAAAAGTATCCAAAGTACTCAGCCCTACTATGAAACTAATTTATAGCTCTCATATGAAAGCTATAACCCAATGACAGCACAAGAATTGGGGAAAGAGCAAGGGAGGGGAGAGGAAAGGGAGGATGGGCAGAGGGAGAGTAATTGATGGGTCCACACTTACGGTGCATCTTAGTAGGGTACATGTGAAACTTACTAAATGTAGAATATAAATGTCTATACACAATAATTAAGAAAATGCCATGAAAGCTATGTCAACCAGTTCAATGAAAATACTTCAAATTGTATATAAACCCAGCATATTGTACCCCATGATTGCATTTATGTACACAACTATAATTTAATAAAAAAAATAAAAAATAAAAGAGAAGATGGAGAGGTATGATTGTTAAGAGGAGTCCTCAGGGTGTCAGGAAAACAAGGACTGGACTCTAGGTCATTTACCTCCAAATTCTACTAAGGTAGGGAACATTTCATGACAAAAGAGTCTATTTGATTCTGAAATTGATCATTGGCTTATAGAATTATGTTAATTTCCACCCTCACGTGACTCATCTTTTAACCTTGTTTAACCACTTCTTAGCATCTTCATAATAGTGTTTTAAATCTCCTATGTGAATATTCCTCTTAGAAAAAAGAAATTAACTGCACATTCTGGACCTATATGTGTCCTACTAGATCAGAATCTAACATATACACCAAAGCTCAAAAAACAGTCAACCATCGAACAGAAGAGGCTTAAGTTCAGAGGACTGAGAAGGTCCCTATATGTGGATTTTATTTTTCACTTAAAGTTACCCTGAGTGGGCCTGCCTCATCTCTCCTCCCCACCTCCTTTTCCTCCTTCCTCCCTGCCACCTCTGAAACAGTAAGACCAATCCCTCCTCTTCCTCTTTCTCCTGAGCCTTCTCAGGGTAAAGAAAGGAAGAGGCCTTTTTGATAATCTACTTCTACTCAATGAATAATAAATATGTTTCCTCTTATAATTTTCTTAATAACATTTTCTGTTTTCTAGTTTACTTCATTGTAAGAATGCAGTATATAATGCACATAAAATATGTGTTGATTGACTATGTAAGGCTTCCAGTCAACAGCAGGCTATTAATAGTTAAGTTTTGAGATAATCAGTTATTTGCAGATTTTTGACTATAAATGGGGGTTGACCCTCCTAACCCATGCATTGTTCAAGTGTCAACTGTATTGTTCTTCCTGGTAACTTTTAGTCCAGATGAAGGAAGTTGAATGAATATATAGGTATCATTAAGGTGTCCTTTCTGAACCACACATGTCTAGTACTTCCCAAAGGGAGGAGAAGTAGCAACTAGCATAGTCTTAAAAAGAATGTCCCCCCAATATGAAAACTGTACATCTAAAGAGTACCAGGAACAAATAGATATCACATTAAATATTCTACCTTTAAAATTAATGAGTTCTATACATATACTTATTTCTAGCTACTTATGCTAAAAGACACAGATGTTGATAGAATTATTTAAGAAAAAGAAAAGCAAATCAATGCAATATAGATGTCTGGGGAGAAGAAAAGTGAACAGTAAATGGCAGTTAATAAAACTTGCTAAGAGTAACTTCTGAGCTTCCTAGCAGCTAATGCAGAAACAGGAATGCAGACGCTACAGTGCTCTCATAACCTAGCTGCTGGACAAAGGAGTATTTGATTCTGTTCTAATCATAAAATTCTGAGAGGTGTGAATGAGAATTCATACAATGAACTGTGGTGCTATGTTGGTCCTCACAGCATTTGGAAAGATGTAGAACGATGGTTTGCATGGTTATTCCAGCATGTGTCCAGTGCCTAGACCAGAACAGGAGGAATCTGGTCCCAACATATTCCTTGATCCCATTTTATGTTCACAATGAGGAAACAAGAGAAGTGGGAAGCAGAAAAGGACATTCTGGAGGAGTAATACAGCATACCTGAATTTGCCTGCATCATGTAGATAAAAATTCTCCATGGAAAGCAGCTGCCAGACCCAAGGAATATGGCAGGTTCCACATCAATTTCACAGCTAATTATTCCTGTAGGGATCCAATCAGGGCAGCTTTGCAGTAGATGCACTGCAATTCACCAGTGCCCAATCTCAACAACATGGTCTTTAAAACATGGAAATCTAAACAATCATATGCTTTGGAGAATTCTAGGAGAGCGTGAGCTTTTGTTGACTACTACAGCTTACTGGAGTGCCCTTTAAATGATCGTCTCAAATATGTCAGAATGAACACCAAGCCACTGTTCCCTTTGGCTGAAAATTGATTGACTTGTATGGTGCTGTCAGAATATTTCTTAGAACATTTCTTGAGGTCATAAAGCAAAGCAAACAACTTCTTCAGGTAAGAAACTTTCCAGAAAGTCATGAAGACATTTTTTTTCTTACTGTAAAGGGGAAATTATTTAAAACAAAACCACATAACCTGGCACATAGGTTTTTGTGACTCCTGACTCCTTTTGCAAGATGTAATGGAACTCAAAAATACCGTAAGATTGTCCTCCAAAGGAAGATGCATGCTATTAAAAGTAATACACATATTCTATTTTAATGACATGCCTTGGAACAACTGGATCAGGACTTAGTTTTTCTTTTTTCCCATAGTGAGTTGCTGTGTGTTTTTAAATTATGTATGTAAACCCTGGGCCTCTTACACTAACAGATATTATCAGGCATATCAATATATTATCTTCTAGGGAAGAGGAAGCCTCAGAATCAGCAGGCAATTTTGTTTCAGCTGCCAAATGTTCTGGAAAAGAGAAATGTCCTTCTCTCACCAAAGCAATTTCACTCTTGACTATGACTCGTATCACTAATTGTTCCTGTGCCTGACTCTTAGGCCATGCTTCGAATCATCCAATTGAAAGGAGAACTCTTTTTGCAAATTTAACACTTAAAGAATAGAAGTTACAAGTCTCCAGTCCTTTCCTTTCTTTATTGATCATTTCAAAGACTTTACCCCTTTGCTGTCCCATGTCAGCCAAAGACTGAGGTCCACAGTCTTGGAACACTGAAGATTTTCCTCTAGAAATTCACAACAACTGAAAGCTAACACTGAATTTGGTTACTTCACTCAGAGTTGGACCTGAACAAAGAATTAGACGGTCAAGTCCAGGAAATTGTCAGAACCTTTGGGACCCTGATGGAAGTTGTTGTCTACATAACACTGAAGAAGAAAGCTTGAGACTCACCCTCCCTCCTTACACCCCTGCCTTGACCTCTGCTCATGTAGCACTCGCACTTGAAGCTTGGTGGCTTGATGGCAGTCACTACCATTACACCCTGAAATGATGTTGGCTCATAAGGGATGTCTGCCTATAGGCCAACTACATAAATTATGAACCCCATACAAAATTAAAAGGTGTGGCCTCTTGAGAAAAAATGATGAGGAATTCAGGAGGGCAATAAGAGAGCATTAAATCAAGTGCTGAATGCTTCTAAACACAAGGCCCTTTGTGACTGTCTGTGAAGTCAGCCCCATCCGCATGGTTGCTCCCCAGAAACGAGAATGTTCTCAGCAGATCTATTGCCATAGGACCAGAGTTTTTCTCCTCATTTCACACACTCCTTTTTGCAATGGAAGAGGGCTTGGGTGTCAGAAGGTCCCGTCACCTGTGACTCCCCCTGTGCTTCTGCAGCCTGCTGTATTTGCTGCCCCTGGTGATTCTAGTTTGTAGCTGGGGTTGCAGCTCCTGTTTCAGAGCCCCTAACTGCTAAGGTCTTCCTATGGAGCTATAGGAAGACCTATCTGAGGCTCCTTCCTCTTTTCTTAAGTCAATCATCACTACAGCCTTCAATCTTTCATTCGTTTTTTTAAATTTCAGATTAATACCAGAGTACAAATGATTAAGCTACATTGCATTTATTAGATAGAGTCTACGTTGTAATTCAACCCTTCACCCAGCAGGTGTGCTCTATGCCCTTCCATTGTGCCCATTAGGTAAGAGTTCACCAACCCCTCCCACCTCCATTTCGTCTTTCTCCTCCTTCCCCCTCACTTGATTTTAGTTGTTTTTCTCTCCTGTGGGAGTGTAGTTGTTTATCTATTGGTTTCATAATAGTATAATTGGGTACATTGAATATTTTTTTCCATTCTTGAGATACTTTACTAAGAAGACTGTATTTCAACTCCATCCAGGTAAACACAAAAGATACAAAGTCTCCAATTTTCTTATGGCTAAATACCACTCCATGGTATACATATGCCACAGTTTATTAATCCATTCATGTGCTGATGGGCACTTGGATTGATTCCATGACTTGGCAATTGTGAATTGAGTTGTGATGAACATTCTAGTGCCCTTAGGGTAAAATGATGTTTTTTTTTCCCTAGGTAGACACCTACTAACAGGATTTCAGGATCAAATTGAAGGTCCGCTTTTAGCTCTTTGAGGAATTCTCTGTATTTCTTTCCATAGAGGCTGTATTTATTTGCAATCCCCCCCAACAGTGTAAAAGTGTTCCCTTTTCTCCACATCCACACCAGCATCTGTAGCTTTGGAACTTTGCAATGTGGACTATTCTCACTTGGGTTAGTTAATGTCTCAGGATGGTTTTGATTTGCATTCCTCTGATGATGAGGAAAAATGAGCACTTTTCCATGTGTCTTTGGCCATTCATCTACCTTCTTCAGAGAAGTTTCCATTCATGTCTCTTGCTTGGTGATAGATGGTATTGTTTACTCTCTTCTTGTTGATTAGTTTTAGTTCTATGTTCTAGTTATCTCTAGATTCCAGTTATCATCCCATTATCAGATTCATAGCATGCAAATATCTTCTCCCATTCTGAAGGTTGTCTATTTGCTTTAATTTTTGTTTCCTTGGCTGTACAGAAGCTTTTTAGCTCGATCATGTCCCATTTATTTATTTTTGGTGCTGCTGCAATTGCCAAGGGGGTCTTTTTCATAAAATCTTTTCCTAGGCTGAGATCATCAAGAGTTTTTCCACACTTTATTCTAGAATTTTTATCATTTTGTATCTTTAATTTAAAACTTTTATCCAGTGAGAGTCAATTGTTATAAGTGGTGAGAGGTGCAGGTCCATTTTCAATCTTCTACATGTGACTAACCAGTTTTCTCAGCACCATTTATTAAATGCAGATTCTTTAAATCAGTAGCCTTCATATATGCCAATAACAGTCAAGCTGAAAATCAAATCCATGACATAATGCCTTTCACAATAGCTTCAAAGAAAACAAAATACTTGGAAATATACTTAACAAAGGACGTGAGCATCTCTACAGAAAGAGCTATGAAATCCTGAGATAGAAATAGCAGAAGACATTAGCAAATGGAAGAGCATACCACGCTTGTCACTGGTAAGAATCAACATTATTAAAATTTCCATACTACCCAAAGTGATCTACAGATATAATGCAATCTCCATCAAAGCAGCAACATCATACTTTGAAGAACTTGAAAAAATAGTAGTTTCTTCCATATGGAACCAGAAAAAAAATCCTGAATAGCCAATGCAATTCTAAGAAATAAAAACTAATCTAAAGGCATCACATTACTGACCTCAGCCTATACTGCAAGTCTACAGTGATCAAAACAGCATGGCACTAGCACAAAAATAGAGTTAAAGACCTATGGAATAGAATAGTGAACATACATATGAAACCAGTCACATATCGCCATCTGATTTTCAAACAAAAGTAACCATTTATTCTGTGACATAATTTCAAGTCCCTTTCCTGGGAAATGAATATTTACTTATACTTCTCTTATCATATTGTGCCCAGATCTGAGGATAATATTCTGAGTACTGAACAGCCCATAGAATTCCCTACTCTTCCATTCATCATCCCATACATGAGCCTTATACTCTTGAGTAATTCACGTCACCTCCTTGAGACCCAAGGGCTCCCTCTGAAGAATGAAAGCATTCTTCTGAGTAGATACCTAGTAATGGGATTGTGAGATCAAAATGGAAAGTCCACTTTTATCTCTTTGAGGATTCTCCATAATTCTTTTCATAGAGGCTATATTAGTTTGCAATCCCACCAACAGTGTATAAGTGTTTCACTCTCTCCACATCCATGTCAGCATCTGTAGCTTTGGGACCTTGTGATGTGGGCTATTCTTAGTGGGGTTAGGTGATATCTTAAAAGTTTTGATTTGCATTTCCTTGTAGGAGGTAGATAAGATGACTTTTCAGAGGGGCACCTGTCTTGATCCTAGAGCATCCAGGGGAAAGCACACAGATGTGTTATCCCTGAGGGCTCATCCAGAAGCTACTCCTGTGCTCTGAGAGTCAACAGGTAATGGTGGTTATATTCTTTGAACTTCTGATATGTAGTTAGATTAGGAAACCTGACTTACTTCCCTTGCAGGGATAGAACTAGTTTTTCCCTCCCCCTTTTTAAATAATGCCTTCCATTGACTGTTTGTTAGCAACCCCCTACATTTACCCAACCTCTCTCTCTATCCAATCTTCTTTCAACTCTATCTTTGGCATTTTTGCATTTTGCATATGCACTTTTTTTATTATTTGGGAGTCATTCAGACTACAAAGAATTAGGTTGCACTGATTGAATTTGTTAGATAAAATCCCCTTTATAATTGTGTCCTACCCCAAAAGTTGTGCACACCAGGACTCCCATCCCCCTCCCTCGTCCTCTCTCCCCACTTCCTCATTCACCTACCGCCCACCTTGTATTAGATCATCTACTGCCTTCATATTAGAATTGAGTCCATTGGGTTCTTGCTTCTCCACTCTTGTGATGCTTTACTAAGAAGAATGTGTTCCAACTCAATCTAGGTTAATACTAAACATGTAAAGTTTCCATCTTTTTTAATGACTGAGTATTAGTCCATGATATACATTTTATCAGAAGGACATTGCACTAGACTATTTATTACAGATACACCTTTGTTAGAAATGCATAAAAACCTTCTAAATAGGCCAGAGAGAGACTGCATTTTCTCAAGTCTAACTGCTTGGCCTTGAATAATTGAGAAGTGATAATAAACATAAGCCTTCTCCAGGCATTCTCAAACTTCATGTTTTAAACTGGAGTATCCTCAGCGTCATTTCCCAGTCAGCTTTCAAACCAGGTCAGGGTTCACGCAATGATCCCAGACAGTTCCTTATAAATGCAAGAAAACAAAACAAAACAAATGATGAAAGCACTAATAAGCAGGATTCCACTGACAGTGACAGAGGCCTTCTGTCAATCTCTCACTCTCCTAAAATAGTCTAAAGTTATGTAGGTGGGTATAAAATGTTTCCCCAAATTACACAAAAATATTCAGATTCTCCAGGAGGCTAAAAGTTCTCAAGATGTCACATACTTATAAAAGGTTTCTGATGTGACCAAACCTGGAAGATTTGCAGCCTTGAACATCCACTGGTTCCAGGGAAGAGGAGAGAAGAGGGCCCCATCCAAGCAGAAGTCCCACCTTCTGCTTATCATCTAATAGGGCCAAAAATGCAACTTCCTACTTTTGTTTTGAAATATGGGTAGCATCTGCCCTATCCCTTCTAGAGAGCAGAGTAGAGAGAGGGAAAACAAAGGACATCAGAGCAACAGAACAGAGAGCGAGCTTTCACAATAGGCACAAAAATCATAGGCAATATTTCCCCCCCAAAACCTCCTATTATCTGTATTTTTCTCTAGGCCAGACTTATAACTTCAACTTAGAAGTCAAAAACAAAAATGCTCTGAACAGCTAAATATGATCCCATTGTACATTTTACTAAGGATTACAAGTACAGTATTTTGATTAACCTTCACTATGTTAATACTAGTCAATATTATTATCTTTTCTAAAATGAGACCTGGCACCATTCTCATACTTTGCTTTACAGATACTGTGTAAAATATATCCAACCAACCCAATAAGACTGCACTTGAAAACATTAAATTTATAACAGGGTATGAAAAAAATGAAATTCACTGAAGCCAGGGGAATGAGAAAAAGATTCTGAGACACTCAGAGAATGAGAGATAATAATATAAATGGGATGGCCTCTGAGCACTTTTCTAGCTCTCTGCTTTCTAGCTCAACATTTCCCAAAATGGTGTCCCACAGAATGCACTGTTCCACACCCAGGCTATTCATGCTGCACTGAGAACATAAGTGTTCCACGCTCAAACATGTTTGGGAAACCAATAAAGTAAAACCAAGTTCTTCACTGCATGACTTCTTAGGGTCATTGACATGTGTTATTAATCTCCTAAAGGTGGATAGTAGTCATACTTGATGAAACCTTTTCCAAAAATTTTATAGGCCCCTTTCTTATTTCTTTTCACATTAGGAATCCAGCACCTATAGCTCAGTAGTTGACCCTATTCCTGAATAGCTGATAAATTATCTCAATAAATTGCATACTGGTCATTGCATACTGGTTTCTCTTTATTCTCAAGGATTAGTAAAACCTGTACATAAGGCAGGAAGAAAAGAAGAAGTCAGTCACATCTCCAATTGCTAAATCGATGTTCATACCCTCCCTTATTAAAATGCAACTTCCATCTGATTCGAGGAATTTGTGATCTCATATTCAAAACAAAAGAAGAGTCTGTTCAGGATATTGATATCAGGGTCTGAGTGAGGCAGTCATTGTTGGATCCATATAGTAAAAGGCTATTTCCAATGATCTCTGTATCAGTAGATGTTGAAGGTCTTTTTCCCTCAACCACTTGACACAGAACAGAGGCTTAAACTGAATGTTCATGAATAGCAAATATCAAAAGTATGTTATATGCACACAAGTTCAAGAGTATCTTCTACATGGGCCAAGCTTTTGTTTTTGGCTTAAGTGGCTTCCCCAAAGTCCACTCAGAGCTAGTTCTCAAAAACTATCATGGAACTATATATTCCTAGTCTTCTGTCAGTGAAAGTACTAGGATGAAATGAAGTGGTAATCAGACTAGGTAAGAAAGGCTAATTGAGAGCTCATCATACTTGATAGATGAGGGTGAGTGATGGTCATTGATACATTGTTACTATGAAGAATTACATTAGGTAGACCAAGTGGAACAATCCTTAAACAAGAAGAAATTATTTGCAGGTGTAAACAAGCATGAAATAGGATTCTGCTAATGAGTTTCCATTGCTAACTAAATACATAATCAAACAATTTGGGCCCTGTTCAGGGCCCAGAGAAATCAATTATTCATCATAAATCTTAGTGTGTGTATTGACTGTCTTGGTATGTGTCTAACCTGGTGTATAAAGAATGAATGTTTCAATTTGATCAAGGCCATGTTGTCATTAGCACATAGCTAATGAAAATTCAAAACCAGCTGAATAGTTCTGATGTAGTGAAAATCCAAAAGAACTGAAAAGTTTTATTTCAAGAATTTTCTCTCCTTCTGGACGGGAGCCTCTGCGGAAAGCTGGCTACAGACCGCCATCTTGGCTCCTCCTCTACTTCAAGAATTTTCTTAGATCAAAGAAATTATATGAAGGTTCAAAACTAAATTTTTTTTTTAAATTGCTGGAAATAATTGGACATCTGTGTTCCCTCCCAAAAAAATCCTGAACCCATTCTGTGTATCTATAAAAATTTAATAAAATATGGATTATAGAACCAAATATAAAGTCTAAAACTTAAAAATTTTCAGAAGAAAACATAATAGAAAATCTCTGTTGCCTTAGGGTAAGCAAAGATTTCTCAGGACATAAAAAACATAAATCATAAAAGAAAAGAAGTGATGAATTAGACTTCATTACAATTTAAATATTCTTTTCTAAAACATTAAGAAAATGAAAAGGCATAGACTAGGAAAAGTATTTGCAAAATGTACATCTGTTCAAGGGCTATAATCTAGAATATGTAAAGAACTCTCAAACTTTAAGAAAATGACCTGATTTTTAGAACATGTAATAGATTTGAACAAACACTTCACCAAAGAAGATCCATGGTGGCAAAGAAGCAAATGAAAAGATGCTCACCTGTATTCATTATTAGAGAAGTGCAAATTACAACCATAATGAGCTACTGCTGCACAGCCACTCAAATGCCTTAATTTTTTAAATTGACTATATTATGTGCTTGTGAGGTTTGGAACTGAGATAGGCAGAAGAGCTCCCCAAAGATATTCACATTCTAATCCCCAGGATCTCTGAATATGTTATGCATGTTACATGGCAAGGGGGAATTAAGGTTGCAAATGAAAATAAATTTTGAGTCATTTGACTTCTAAAGAAGATTATCCTGGCTTACCCCCTATCCAAGATAGTCTCAAGGATCTTTTAAATTTGGAAGAAGGAGGCAGAAGAGTTAGTGTCAGAGTGACGCTACATTAGACTTAACCAACCACTACTGGCTTTGAAGAAGGAAGGAGCCATAGGCCAAGGAAAGCTTCTCCCTTAGAGCATCTAGAAAGAAAGAAAGTCTGTTGGTATCCTAATTTTAGCTATGAGACCCATTTTGGGTACTGGACTTCCAGAGCGATAAAATAACAAATTTAAGCCACCAAGTTTGTGGTCATTTTTATAACTGCCCTAGAAAACTAATTAGTACATGGACTAACTGGAACACTCCTCAATTTCTGATAGGAATGCAGAAGGGTGCAGCCGCCTTGGAAAAACAAAATGTAACAGTTTCTGACACATCCACCGGAAAACCCAGCAGGCTTATGCCTACACTTTTTTAAAAAAAAATAATTTTATTATATCATAATTGTGTACATTGGTGCAATCATAGGGCAGAATGTGCTTCATATACAATCAGAAATAATTTGCTCGTACTGTTAGAGATAGCCTTCATGGCATTTTCTTGATCACTATATACAGACATTGATACTCTACATTTAATAAGTTTCACCAGTACCCTGCTAAGATGCACCGTAGGTGTGATCCCACTAATGGCCCTCCCTCCACCCATCGTCTCCCCTCCCCTCCCCTCCCTTTCCCTTTTCCCTGTATTCTTGTGCTATAATTGGGTTTTAGCCTTCATATGAAAGATATAAATTAGCTTCATATTAGGGCAGAGTACATTGGATACTTTTTCTTCCATTCTTGAGATACTTTGCTAAGAAGCATATGTTCCAGCTCCATCCATGTAAACACAAAAGAGGTAAAGTCTCCATCTGTCTTTAAGGCTGCATAGTATTCCATGGTATACATGTACCACAATTTATTAATCCATTCATGGGTCGATGGGCATTTAGGCATCTTCCACGACTTAGCAATTATGAATTGGGCTGCAATAAACATTCTGGTACAAATATCTTTATTATGATGTGATTTTTGGTCTTCAGGATATATACCCAATAAAGGAATTATAGGATCGAATGACAGATCTATTTTTAGATCTCTAAGTATTCTTCAAATATCTCATGTACCACAATTTATTAATCCATTTGTGGGTCGATATACCTCATTTTTAACATGACAGAAATGCCTCAAGGTTGGTGACCTTGTGCATTTTCTGCATGCTCTTCAATCATTATACCTATCTTATGCCTTCTTCGTATATATTTTGAAATCAACTGAGTTGTCCATCAATGGATGAATGAACAAAGAAGTTGTGTTTATGTATATACAATGCTAAAAAAGAAAAGAATGAAATCCTGCCTTTTTCAACAACATGGATAGAACTTGAGAACATTACGTTAAATGAAATAAGGCAAACACAGAAAGATAAACCTCTCATGCTCTCACTCATTTGTTGGGGCTAAATATTAAAACAACTGATCCCATAGAGACAGGGACTAAAATGACAAATACCAGAAGCTGGTAAAGGTACCAGGGAGTGTGTATGGCGGGGATAAAGTAGGGAAGATGAGTGGGTACAAAAATATAGTTTGATAGTTAGAATGAGCAATATTAGCTAATACAACAAAATGATTTTAGTCAACAACAATTTATGGTATAGTTTAAAATAACTAAAAGCATGGAATTTGAATGTTTCTAACACAAAGAAATGACAAAAGCTCGAGGTGATAGATATCCCAGTTACCCTGATTTGATTACTACACATTATGTGTCTGTACCAAAACATCACGTTCTCTACAAAATATATACAACTATTATATACCCATAGTAATTAAGATTAAAACAATTTCTAAACTGAAAACCCAAATTAGACCATTTTACAAAAATTTGAGTGGAGAATAATTACTCAAAGGCAAAAATTGTAAAAAGAGATTGTTAAACAAAAAACCCAAATGATAAAATGTATCCACTCTCCCATTTTGAAAGCATTTTGATATCTGAATACTTAAATAAAAATGGACCTAGAAATATAACGCCCCAATGCTCTTGACTTTCTTGCATATTCTACCTGTTCTGGTTGGCTGGTAGGCTCTGTTGGTGTACTCTTTATATATAAGGAAGACAAGACAACTTGCGAGAGTAAGAGGAATTTCTTTTGCTATCAGGGATAATTAGTTCTGCCACATGTTTGCATCAACAGCCCTCTGTTGCTCCTCTCCTCTCTCTTTCCCACATGTATGCACGTGTGCACATGCACAACCACACACATATACTCATCGCCTCTCACCACATACACATTCTGCCCATCACCTGATTTTAAAACCTCTCCAACCAATGTTCTTTGAACCTCACAATGCCAGCCCTATAATTTGGTCTTTTTTTCCCAGCAGATCTAATGTCATTTTATTCTAAATCTTCCCTTCTAATCTACCCCAGTGACTCTTGAAATTTCCTGACCTCAAAATTGTAGAAGCATGATTTCTTTACTGTTAATGTCCTCTTAGTCACATGTCATTTTTATCCTAATGAACTCTCATCATTCAGAAATGTGACACCAATCTGACTTTGTGAGACATTGTAGGAATTGTTTGTGGAAACTAGATACTTTGCAAGGGACAAAATCTACAGTTAGGAGCATTGTAGTATCTGCTGTTATGCAAAGCTCCGACCAGCTCTTATTTGTCAATGCTAAGAGGAGAGCAAGTCTAAGGTAGAGGGAAAGAGCTTCTGCTCTTCAGTGGCTGTCCCCAAGGTGCTGCTTTTGTCACTCAGCCTGAACTCCACTCCCTACCAGATTGCCTTCAGACAGCTGACCCTGAGGATGACTCTACTTGAAAGTACAAACGTCCCTTCTGTCTGTGCCCTCTTGCCTGAGTAGCTCTCTGAGACTTCCCCAAAAGCCTTCTGTGTTTTCTTGTTTTCTCATTTTCCTTGGGAGCACCATGAAAGGGGCAGGACAGAGTTTTTAATTATCATTTTAAATATAAGAAAACCTCAGCTCTCAAGATATGAGTGACCTGCAGTGGGTCACATAGCAAAACAGATGCTTAAACTTGGACAAAACCCTGCTATCCTCTGATTGGTGGTGTGGCACTCTTTAATTTCAACCAGTTTTCAGAGTTCCATCGTAATGGGCCATCATCTTGTTTTATCATGCCTGCCTACCACCTGCTAATATATATATATATATATATTTGTAAAAAAGGTCTTTATTGGTGGGAGATGCTGCACAGCAGCATTAAGGAAGAGGGTAGAGAGAGAAAGAGAGAGAGGGAAAGAGGAAAGGAGAGAGGAGAGAGAGAGAGAGAGAGAGAGAACCACCTGCTAATATTTTAAAAATATTTTTAATTGCCTCATGTTTTTACTGCAATTAAAAATATCTAATGGGGAAATTCAGACCATTATCATAGATAGAAAACTAGTATCTCTTTCCAAAAGGAAAGTAACTGATGTAGTGCATTAAAACAAAGCAACAGTCTGAAATTCTAGCTAAATAAATCACCATCGTGTTGCCAGCCAAAGACTCCAGATCCTAAATCTATGTTGTTATCATCATTCTGAAAAAGAAAAGTCAGCAAATGTTAGAGAGATGTTAAACATATGCCAGCATAAACCTAGGACATTCTCTATGAGAATGTTAAATGACTTGAGAGAAAGAGAGTTGAAAAGAAGTGAATTACTATGTTAATCAATATTTTTAGGCTGTTCTTATCTGTGTATCCCCAAATGATCTCATCTTCCTGAAGAGGTAGATGCTCATTAACGACTTTCTGAGAAAAAAGACTATATTCTGTGTAGTCACATTCTCTCACATCATTTCCTTCTTGTGAAGTTAAGTCTCAGTGTCTAGCCCCATCTTCCCCTCTACACTGAGCTGCCTGTTAGGACTGGGAAGCCAATACTTCCTGTGTCTCCTCACATGCTTCTGTGCAACTGCAGATATGGCTCTAATAGGCCGGGTGTTGTGGCTTATGCTTGTAATCCCAAGACTCTGGGAGGCCAAGATGGGAGGATCACTTGTGGTCAAGAGTTAGAGACCAGCCTCTACAAAAAATAGAAAAACATGCTGGATGTGATGATGTGTACCAAGTACTCACACTGACTGCGAAGGGTGAGAGAAGAAGATTGTGTAACCCCAAGAATTTAAGGTTGCAATGAGCTATGATGACACTGCTGCACTCTAGGTGGGGCGACAGAAACAAAAAAGCAAAAAGGAAAAAGAAAAGGAAAAATGGCTCTGATAACAGAGTCTCACAACAGTGTCTAAATAGGTATTAAACAAGTACTCTTCGTGGACACTTTCTAATTATTTAGCATATTTTTCAGCTACTAGCAGAAACCTAGCAACACAACATCATGGTTAGGCATAAATAGGATATTATTTGCAAAAGAATTGCTTCTCTTTTAAACAAAATAGCCATTTTACAAAATAGATTTTGTAGCAATTACAAGATTTAGTTTGTAAGGAAAATATTAAGACTTTTGAATAAATTAAAAGAACAACTTGAATATCCTTTCAGTGAAATGCTGGAACCTCTGGGAGATTATCTGATTCTATAAGGGCTCTGCATCTTTTGTTACCTTTGAGCTATTTTATAATCTTGTCAATTGGAGATGGCTTAGAGCAATGCAAATCATTCTTGTCTGTAAACATTCAAGCAAAGTCAAACTGGTAGAAAAAGCCACTTTTGAGTCCATTTGTAAATTCATGTCAACATTCTTTTACTCCATTTAAATGAATGATTCTTTGATTTCTTCTTCAAACAGGTGGCAACAGTGGTCTGATTCCCTCATTAATTAATGAGTTAAACAAAATCTTTGGTAGGTGTGCATTTTCTTTCTATATGGCAGGGGTGATTTTATTAACCTCTTCTAACATTTCTCTTTTCCCTCCAGTATGGAAATTTGAAATTGAAGTTTAATTTTTTTTAAAGATTTTACTGGTGAGGGTATTTTTCCATTGTAAACTATAAGAATTTGAAAACACAGCTGCTAACATCTACTTGATTCCACCGTAATTATTACTGTGATTTAAAAACCCACCCACATATGAAACAAAACTCTGATTAAACCTGCTGAGAAACAAAGAAAAAAAAGTTTCCATGATTATTATATTATTTAATTAGCTTGATATTTTTTTGGACGAATGCAATGGCTGAAGTGATTTCATGTATCAATCTTTGCTTATTGATATTTTATACCTACAAAACCTACCCAGAGCCAACTATGTTACAAGGGTGTCACAGTAGATGGTATTACCTGATGAAGACCTTCACACATCTTGTTGCTATGTAGCATTGGCTCACTACCCTCTCACTTCTAGCTCTAAGCTGATCACATTTCCTTCTTTCTTTTGAAGCTACTTCTTCTGGGCCAATTTCTATTTCCTAGAAAATATGGAAATCTGAAAGAGTTTGGGCTTTTAACATATGGGGACTTGTTTCTGTTTTTATTTATTTATTTTTGTTATTGTTGAGGATTCATTGAGGGTACATGAAACCAGGTTATACAGATTGCATTTGTTAGCTAAAGTCCCTTTTATAATTGTGTCTTGCCCTAAAAAAGGTGTGTCACACACTGAGACCCCCCTACCCTCTCCTTCCTTCCCTCTCTCAGCTCTTCTCTTCTCCCACCACATCCCTCCTTCCCTATCTCTGCTCCTCACTTCCCCTACTGCTCTCCCTTCTCTCTCTCTGTTGTCCCCTTTCCCCACCATGTACTAGGTCATTAACTGTGCTCATATCAAAATCGAGTACATAGGATTCATGCTTCTCCCTTCTTGTGATGCTTTACCAAGAAAAATGTATTCCACCTCCATCCAGGTTAAGACAAAGGATGTAAAGTCTGTATCTTTTTAATGGCTGAATGATATTCCATGATATACATATAGCACAGCTTGCTAATCCATTCCTGTGTTGGTGGACATTTAGACTGTTTCCACATTTTGGCAATTCTAAATTGAACTGTAATAAACAGTCTAGTGCAAATGTTCTTATGGTAAAAGGAATTTTTTTTCCTTCTAGGTAGATGCCCAGTAATGGTATTACAGGATCAAATTGGAGGTCCATGTGAGTTCTTTGATGGTTCTCCTGAAAAGGTTGTATTAGTTTGTAGTCCCACCAGTAGTGTAAAAGTGTTCCTTTCTCCCCACATCTATGCCAGCATCTGTGGTTTTGAGATTTTGTGATGTGGGCCATTCTCACTGGGGCTAGATGATATCTCAGGGTGGGTTTTGATTTGCATTTCTCTAATAATTAGGGATGATGAGTATTTTTTCATGTGTTTGCTAGCCATTAGTCTGTCTTCTTTAGAAAAGATTCTATTCCTCTCTCTTGCCCATTGATATATGGGATTTTTGGCTTTTATGCATGTGGATTAATTTTATTTCTCTATAGACCCTGG
>CAUYON010102814.1:0-36304 GCA_963573935.1 Arctocebus calabarensis | reverse complement strand
GAATTTCACAAAGAAAAAAAGCAGACACTCAGCAAGGTACTACTCAAAGACTCTGTGGTGCCCACCAGATCTCCTTTCCTGTGAAGGACCCCCATGCTCCCCCATCCCACACTGCCCACAGGGAGTGTTGCCACTGATGGTATGCAATGGTCCCTAAGTTTTTCAGAACTGACCACGTCCCAGGCACCGAGCTGGCCCAGAACAGTGACTCACATATGTGGTGATAATGTCAGTGGCCAGGCCACTAGGCAGAGCACGCCACACTGGGCAGGCCTGGAATAGCACTGCCTAAGGAGGGAGGGTTCTGGTGCTTAGTGTTAGAGATAGGCATTTGCAGAACAGAGACCCCTTGTGTCCACTAGCTCCCTGCAATTGGAATTATCCCCCCCCACCCCCAGGGGGAGCTTTTTCTTCCTCTTTTGTGCAGTGGGATCTGGGTCCAATTCTTCCCTAACCAGAGAAGGGCACGTCCAAGATTTGGGAAGTTTGATGAAATACCAAATGATGAAACCAGAGACAGGACTGTCCTGCCCAGCCTGTCCCGCACCTGCTGTGAGATGCACCTCCCCATGGGGGAGAGGCTCATTTCTGTAGGGACCCTCTTTAGCTCTAGGACCCCTGAAGACCTCCCTAGTGCCCAGCTCACATTGCCCATGGTCCTTGTGTTAACAAACCCAAGAGGGGTTCCTTGTTGTTCGCCAAACAGAAAGTCAGTTACTGAGACAAGGAGGATTGTCAAGCAAGAAAGCAGTTATTACAGTGGATGCATTTACTCAAAGCAGGGAGGTATGAACTGCCTCAAATCCACCTCCTTGGCCAAAAGGGTCAGGAGGTTTTCCAGAGGTGAAAATAATGTATGAGGGGAGTGGACAGCATTATGGGTTTGGGGTGGAGCACAGGGCACACAAGCACAGTGAGAAATCATACTAGTACATACATCTTATGAAAAGAAATGGATAAGTCCCTCGCAGGGTGAGGATTTTAGCATTATCAAGAGCTAGGAATTAATATTGGGCATTCTTTCAGCCTTGTGTGTAGGCTTTGTGGGTCCTTGGGCACAATCTGTGGTGGCTCATCACTTGTCTTGTCTTTTCCCTCCACACAGGTGGTAGAAGACTCTGTACTGATATTATGGCAACAAGGATGTTCCACCATTTCTGGGAAAGAAACTCAAAAGGGAATGCATCAGTGCCACAGAAAGTTACAAAGTTCTGCTCAGCAATTCTTACTGGCTTGGGAATTTGAAACATAAGAGAACTACAGGGAAAAAAAAAAGTTTTCTTGCTTATGGAGCTGGTTATACTTGTGCTTCTGGGCCACACTCTCCTAATCTACCTGGGAACTCTGCTCACAGGAATGTGGGCCCTGTATGAGGCACTACGCCCCAGGGCTACAGGTACAAAGATGAAGGTCCTAAGGTCACTGAGCTGGCCTCTAATGGGACAGAGGGAGAAACAAACAACACACACTGTGGGGACCAGCACTGCCTGACCTGGGTGGCAGGAAATGTAAGGGCTGTCTGACCCAGCCTGGAGTTTGGGGGCTCCCCCAGGAGCAGGAACTCCCACCAGCTCACCCCCTCTGGGCCTCTTGTGGACGAGGCAGGGTTCAGACACAGGAAGAGCAGGTCCATTCATCAGCCTGCTGTGCAGCAGCCCTCTGCAAAGCCTCCACTACCACCTTTGGGAAGAGGTCCAGGTTTTTGTCCTCATGTTTTACTGACTGACACTCACTGCCTCCCAGGCTGCTTTCTACACCCACTCTGTTTATTAGCTCAGTAATCCTCACCACAGCCTATGAGGTAGCTGAGGTGGGGACTGTGAGGCCCAGAGAAGTTAAATGAGCCAGAGCGCAGAGCTGCCGTATAGCAGACCAGAATGTAGACTCAGGGCTGGTGTGGAGCTGAGCCTATGTGCTCTAAGCTACACACCCACATCCACCTCCCTCCTCAGATGGGTAGAGGGATTCCCAGACATCAGACAAGGTGCAGAATCCATCCCAGACCCAGGTCTCAGGAGGCCCTGGAATCTAACACACCAAAGGCCACTGTCCCAGTTCTGGGATGGTATAAGGATTCTGAGGGAGACTGGAGTGGACCAGAAGCACTCCTCTGTCCTGACCCCTGTCAGAAACATTTCTAAACCTTTGGAGCCCACATTCCTGCCTTGGTCAGGACAGCTGGGTAGGTGAGAGCCCTACCAGGCAGAGGGAGTCATGCCAAAACCTGTTCTGAACAATTGGGATTTTCTTTCAAATTTGTCAGAGCAAATGAATAATTTGCATCAGGAAAGGACTGGGCCGAGTGGGTGGGAGGACAGGAAGGGCCCTGGCTCATCTTGAGGGACAGGTAGACAGCAATGGCAATCCTGGCACTCAGGTGGCCATGGTGGTGGTGTAGCTCACCGGGAGTGTGCTGGAGCCCTGGGCCCCGGCTCTTACCTTGATGCCATTGCAGAGCTTAGAGCTTAGTGACAATATCCCTGTACCAAAAGGAGAACCACATGCTCACTGTGAACTTGCCCTGGGTGAAAAAAAAGCTGAGGGCCCATCTTTCATCCAGGCTTGATAGGCAGTCTGATGTTTTTAACTTAAAAATTTTTAATTTAAGTATACTTCACACAAGCAAACAATTTACAACCATTTTTTCCCACATTATGAACACACCCTCTATCCAGAATCCAGATTAGGAAACAGATTATTAGCACTCCAGAAGTTTCCTGGAGACCCATCCAATGTCTAGACCCTTCCCCCAAGGAAAACCATTACCCTGACTTCTACTAGCACAAGCCTAATCTTGCTTGATGCTGTAGTTATCCTGTTCTGTATCTGGCTTCCTCAGCTCCATATTGTTCACGAGCTTCCTCATCTGTCACACATTGCATGTCC
Organism: Arctocebus calabarensis; assembly: GCA_963573935.1. Lineage (NCBI taxonomy): Eukaryota > Metazoa > Chordata > Mammalia > Primates > Lorisidae > Arctocebus > Arctocebus calabarensis. The sequence goes on along the minus strand of CAUYON010102814.1, from coordinate 33,418 downwards.
CCATGCACATTTCCATACATTATGCCATTGTATGGATGCAGGGCAGTAAACTGACCCATGCTACTGTGCGCATTTCCATTCCTTCCAGTCGGGGGCTCTGAACCACATGGCTGCTAAGAACATCAGGCACCTTCCTTTCTGGGGCACAATTAGGAATTTCTGTTGGGTGTGTTCCTAAAGGTGAGACTCCTAGGCCTTGGGGCATGCATTGTTATTGCCAAATACCTTTCTCAAAGTGGTTCCATCAGTTGAAACTACTACTAACAGTTGCCCTACAATCCCTTCTTTTATTTTCCATCAATTCTTTAATTATATTTTTAAAACCTTATTTGATTCTGATAAAATACGTATAATGTAAAATCTCCCCCTTTGCACTTTTTAAGTGTACAGTTCGGTGGCATGAAGTACATTCACACCGTGATGTGATTGTCACCACCATTTATCTACACAACTCCTAAATCGAAACTCTGTACCCAATAAACAATAACTCCCTAATTCCCATCCTTCCCTACCGCAACCACCCTCTACTTCCCGTGTCCATAAATTTGTCTACTGTGGATACCTCATATAACTGCAATTAGACAATATTTACCTTTTAAGACTGCCTTAGTACAATGTCCCCAAACTTTATCCACACGGTAGCATGTGTCAGAATCTCTTTCCTTTCTAAGGTTGAATAACATTCCATTGTATGTACAGACCACATTTGATTTATCCACTCATCACTGATGAACACTTGGGTTGCTTACACCTTTTGGTTATTGTAAATAACAGTGCTATGAATGTGGTTGGACTAATAACACCTCTTTAAGATTGTGTTTTCAATACCCTTGCGTATATACCCAGACATGGAATTGCTGGATCACATGGTAATCCTTTTCTAACTCTTTGAGGAACCACCATACTCTTTTTCTTTTCTCTTCTCTCTTTTTTTTTTTTTTTTTTTTGAGAAAGAGTCTCTGTTGCACTGGGTAGAGTGCTGTAGCATAATAGCTCACAGCAACCTTGAACTCTTAGACTTCAGTGATCCTCTTGCTTCAGCCTCTCAAGTTGCTGGAATTACAGGCGTCCACGACAACACGTGGATAGTTTTTCTATTTTTAGTAGAGATGGGGTCTTGCTTTTGCTCAGTCTGATCTTGAACTCCTGTGCTCAAGCAATTCATACACCTTGGCCTCCCAGAATGCTAAAATCATATGGATGAGCCACAATGCCCGGCCCACCATACTATTTTCAACAGTGGTGACACCATCATACATTTTCCCTCCACCAGAACACAAGAGTTCCCATTTCTCCACATCTTCACCAACACTTATTATTTTCTGTTGTTGTTTGAATAGTAGCCATCCTAAGGAGTATAAAGTGGTTTTTCATTGTGGTTTTGCTCTGATTAGTAATATTCAACGTCTTTTCATGAGTGTGTTGGCCTTTTGCGTATCATCTCTGGAGAAAAGTCCTTCACTCACTATTTAATGCAGTTATTTTATTTTTCTCAACATATAGTAGTTTTCTATATATTCTAGATATGACCACCTTATCAGGTATATATGATACGTAAGTATTTTCTCCCATTACATAGGTTACCTTTGACTCATTTATGTCCTTTAATACACAGAGCTTTTAGATTTTGATATGGTCCTATTTACCTACTATTAATTTGTAGCCTGCACTATTGGTGTTATAGGCAAAAAATCAATGCCAAATCCACTGTTCTGAAGCTTTCCTCCTATAGTTTCTTCCAGGAGTCTTATAGTTTAGCCCTTAACATTTAAGTCTTCAGTTCACTGTGAGTTAATTTTTGTGTATGGTGTTATGTCAGGGTCCAACTTCATTCTCTTGCTTGTAGATATCTAGTCATCCCAGTACCATTTGCTAAACAGATTGCCCTTTCCCCCACTTGATGGTTATGACACCCTATAAAATCATTTAGCATCCACAAGCAGGTTTATTTCTGGCCTCAGTACTCTATTCTATTCCTAAGTCTGTCTGTGCCAATATCAACCTGTTTTGAACACTTGAGCTTGTAATGAGTTTTGAAAAAAGGAAGTGTAAGACCTCCAAGTTTGCACTTTTTCAAGATTGCTTTGTTTATGTGGAGTCCCCTTAGATTCCATATGCTTGAGACTTTGCTAAATTTCCTTTAGTTCTTATCTTTTGTGGAATCTTAAGTGTTTTCTACATATGAGATCATGTCATTTGCAAACTGATCACTTTACACCTTCCTTTTCAATTTGAGTGCCTTTTATTTCATTCTCTTGCCTAATTTTACTCTTTCAGTTATTGGTGTCACCAGATTACATGTGTATATATTGTGTGTTCAAAAATTTTACCAATAATCGGCTTTTTTGATACATTAGTTCTTAAATCATGTTTAAAACAAAAATAGTACTAGATTTTATGATTGTCCATGTATTTACCTTTATCAGACATCTTTATTTCTTTATCAAGCTTTGAGTTTCTGTCTAGTGTCCCTCTTTTCAACCAGAGGGATTTCTTTTGTTGTAGGGCATGTCTAGCAGTAGTCAGCTTTGGTTATCCAGCAATGTCTTAATTTCTCCCTCATTTTTAAAGCACAGTTTGTTAGATATTAGATTCTTGGTTGACAGGTCTCTCTCTCTCTCTCTCTCTCTTTTGACTTTGAATATTTAAACTCACTGACTTCTGGCCTCCAATGTTTTTCATTACCAATCTGATGTCAATTGTGTGGGGAAATTATGATGAGAGTTATTTTCCTAGCATCTCTCTAGATAATAATGGACCTTATTGAGTGTGACACTCCACAGAAGAAATTTGTCTAGTATCATAATGGCACCTATTTATAGCATCATTCTGACACTAACCAGAATTTAAAGAAAAAGGCTTGGGCATGGTGGCTCATGTGTATAACCCTAGCACTCTAGGAGGCTGAGATGGATAGATAGCTTAAGCTCAGGAATTTGAGACCAGCCTAAGCAAGAGCAAGACCCTGTCTCTACTAAAAATAGAAAAGCTAGTCAGGTATTATGGTAGGCACCTGTAGTTGCAGCTACTCGGCCCAGGAGTTTGAGGTAGCTATGAACTAAGATGATGCCTAGTAACCAGATCCAGCATGACAAAATAAGACTCTATCTCAAGAAAAAAAAAATCCTACTTAAAAATAATATATAGAAGAAATCTGAAAACCAAAAAAAGAAGAATTTAAAGAAAAAGAAATTGAATATTTCAAGTGCAGACATCATGAGGTCTTTAAAAGCCTCAAGTTATTACAGATTTTCAAACTATAAAGGAAAGGCCACTGAAACATATTACAGTACAGGTTTAAATTCCTGATAAGATAAATATCAATCTCTATAACCCATGTAAACAAGAAGCACTTGTTCTCTTTAAAGAGGATAATGTTTTTGGACCCAAAAAAGGAAAAAAAGAAATAAAACACTGTGTGTTATCCCCAGCAGCTATGATTAATCCATTTCTTGCTCTGAACACATTAAAAAAAAAAAAATTTGAGGCTAAAACTCATATCAGCCCCTGTCTGAGCCTGGGTCTTTGGTTCTTATAGCCCAGGAAGCAGCTTTTGGTGATCTGTGGACTTTGACTATAGCTAGAGTGTGCTTACTTTGTTAGTGTAGTGTAGTTAATATTATATGTTAGTAATGTTAGCATAATATAGATAGTATTCTTAGCCTTGTTAGCATTATTATTATTATTAGTGTAGTTCATATAGTTACTATTCTTAATATTCTTAGCCTAGTTAGAATAATTTTGTTAGTGTTTTTAGCCTAGTTAGTATAGTTGTTATTGTTGATTAGTTATTTAGCATAGTTTGGAGAGTTAGTCTGCAGTGTTAGAGTAGGTAGGGTACACATGAAGTCTGGCATGGCCTCCCCATCTTTAGACAAGGAGGTCCTCCAAGACTACTAGCTGTTAACCACCATTGGCCAGGCAGCTTCACCAGAGTGATGCTGGCCCACCACCTACCAGCTGGGACTAAGGTGGCAGTCAAGATCATCTCCAAAGAGAGTGTTTCCGGTTTCATATCTGTCTCTTCAGAGATCGATATCAAGACAAGCCTAGATCATCCCAACATCATCAAGCTGTTGGATGTCATTGAGGATAAGGACAATGTATATCTAATAATGGAGCATGCAGATGACAAAGACATTGCTTGAAGAATATGGAGATTTGGCCAGATGGAGGAGAGGGAAGCCCAAGCCATATTCCTTCAGATATTAAAAGCTGTTGAGTACCTTCATCAAGAGGATGTCATACATAGGGATCTGAAGCCCCACAACATTTTACTTGATGCACAGAATAACGTGAAACTAGCCAACTCTATCCTCACCACAACCTTCCCTGAAGGTAAGAGGTTAAACACCTAGTATTTAGCCCCAGAAATCTCCCTATGCCAGGAATACAAGGAACCAGAGGTGAATGTCTGGAGTCTTAGGGTCATGCTCTATACAGTGACAGCCGGGACCCCCCAATTTCACGGATAGACCTTGAACAAACTAAAAAGCAAGGTCATAAATGCCACCTATGCAACACCTCTTTTCTTTTCCAAAGAATTGAAGAGCTTTCTGGAAACAATCCTGACTCATGACCCCATGGAGAGGCCCACCCTCTGCCAGATTATGGAAGACCCATGGATGAAGTCTAGGCAAGACAGCATGAAGCCACAAATGCCAGGGAAAACCACCACCCCACCAGAGACTGCCACCCCAACAGAAATTCTCAGTCTCAGTTGTGCCACCCAGCTGGCCCTGTGTCCTCCCCCTCCCACAGCATCAGCAGCCCCCGGGGAGGCCCAGGAGGAGATACCAGAGCTCAAGGAAGAGCCAGGAAAGACCACACTCCCTCCTGGCTGGACAGCAAAAGAGGACATCCCCCTTGAAGCAGGCAGGCAAGGGTACACTAGGAGGATTTTGAACTTCATTTTGAAAATGTGCTGCCTCCAGCTGGCCAAAGAGATCCACCACACACTAGGTCAACAAACTTGTACCTGTGACCACTGAGGAGACCTGAGGCAGAAACAGCAGGCAAGTATATGAGGCAGTCAAGCCATGTTTCCTGCATTTTATTTCTTATGGTCTTATTGATTTTATTTTCAATAGATAGGTCATAGCTGTACACATGTACGGGGTACAATGTGAAGTTCAGGTATACTTGCACCATGTGGAATGTGGACATAAAGCTAATTAACATGGCCATCACCACAGGAAGATGTAGCATGATGTCACTTATGTGCCTCTGAAAAGCTGACTTCAAAGCAGTAGTTTGATAGTGATGGGGGATGCTGGCAGAGGGAGAGTATGGGGAGTTGGTCACAGGGCCCTGACATCCATTGCACAGCAAGGATGACCAGAGTTAATGAGAATGTATGTCACATTTCAAAATACCTGAGAAAGTCCACTACAAATGTCCCCTTCACTTTAGATTGGAGAACAAGAGGGCCCTGAGCTCCCAGGATCTTGAAACCTGGTGGGAGGTCAGCCAGGTGAGGACTCCCAGCCATGGAAGGAGCTGGATAAGAACCAACCTGCGGCCTGCAAAGGCCTTGCCACAGCAGACCAAGCTGAAGCACAGTCTGGAGCCTATACTGGGGCAACCTCTGATTCTAGATTGTAACTCCTGGGCTCTTGTCCCCTCCCTGCTCTTTTCCTCCTTTTCTTCCATGGTTGTGGGGGAGGGGAGATGGTACTCAGTCAACTCCTGTTTCTTTCAAATCAGTACAAATAAAGCTCATTCCAGAAAGCTGGGTCCTGGGTATTTTGCTGCTTTGCATCCTCCCTGCATAGCTGGGGCTGCATACTCCCTGGTGTAGGCAGCAAGAGCAGTGTAGCACTTGGAGTTAATCAGAAACACTCAATAGAAAGGGGACTTGATGGAACTATTGAGGTCACCACAACAGCAACACCCCCCGGAAGCTCTGGGCTGAGTGCAGGACAGGGACGCACACACATGTGCATGGCCTCTCCACATTTGACATCTTTAGAAGGAACAATGGGGACTTTAGGTCCTGCTGGCCTGTGTTGATTATCCTGAATAGTATAACAAAGCCTGTGACCCAAACTGTCTTGTGACTCAGAGAGCAATCTGATTGGTCCTCAAAGCGCCCTAGGGGGCCACTTGTCCTGCTGTGGTCTCTGACTGAACTTGAACTTTTCCTCTGTGATCTTTTCTCTTTTTTATGATGTTGGCATAGAGGGGTCCCACTAAGAGGCCTGAGTGAGCTGTGGGCCTTTAGTCAGTCAGAGGTGAAGGGGTGCTTCTGGGCCAGCCAGATGTTCTGTGGGTCAGAGGGAGGATGTATCCCAAGAGATTGCATCTCAGAGGAATGAAGGGTGGTAGGTGGGAGGGGTGGTTTTCCCAAGACAAGTTCCAGCTTCCCAGGGTCCTGGTATTTCCATGGTAGATCTGGATCTGTGGTTTCAGACCCCATCAGGGAGCTGCCTCATGGTGTCCTAAGAAAACTAAGGAATGTCCAAGAAGGGCCCACCCTGGCACATGGACAAGCCACAAGATATGCACAGCCTTTAACATGCAGAAACTGTGACCACTATAATAGTGAAAGAGGTGACTCTCCTGCACCCCAAGAGTGCAGGACCAGGGAAAGTAAGAAGGGGCTTGGGACAGGGTGGAAGTCTTGTGGGTCCCCTTTGTCCTCCAGAATGGAATTTCTTAGTGCTTCACAGAATCATTAGTGATCAGCCAGTGTTGCTGCCCTTAAATCTACCCCTGGCTCTCACCCCTTCAAGGCAAGTCCCAGTTCTTCACTCGGCTTTCAGGTCCCTCCGTGTCCTGGCCCTCCTGACTTTTCACCTGCCCCAGCCTGCCCTTCCCACACACTGAGTCGTCCAGTTTGCCACAGATGCATCCCACCTCCTGCCTCTGCACCTGTGGTTCCCTCTCTGGGCAGCCCACATGCTGGCCACCTGGGCTCCCAGAGATGGATCAGACACAGAGGTCCACACCGTGGAGACCTCGCTGCCCAGCTGGGAAGATGATACAGGGACCTGACTAGCTACAGTACAGATACCTGTTCACAGGTACAAAGGACAGACACACAGTGCTGCCCATGGCCACTTGCTGCTGAGGGATCAGGGCAGCTTCTGAAGGAGGTGGGACTGGGGGCTCCACTGCCTGGGTAACCCCAGGAGATGTCCAGGAGGCATTCTGGGCAGAAGGCAGCCAGGTTGACAAGAACCCCCAGGGCAGAGGTGGCAATAAGCCTGAGGAGTAGACTAGGCCCCTCCTTGCCAAGAAATCCTCCCATGGGTATATTTTGCTCTGGGCCTGCTCACTTACCCATCCTCCAGCTCCAATGACTGGACATTCAGCTGATGAGACCTTCTCTCTGCTGGTGCTTCAGGCCTGAGCTGCCTGTACCAAAGGCTGCCTCTCATGTCCCCCATTAGTCCAAGCTCGGGTTCATGGAAAGTAAAAGGTTGCAATCAGGTTTGTTAATTTATTAGGTAACTTGGCTTCCTGGAACTTGTGCCTGCCAAGTCCATGCAGAAAATTCCCTTCTGAGGCAATGTTGGGGTGGGATTTGGAGGGTTACCACCTGAGCAGTCTTCACAGACAGATGACAGAAGGAAGCAAATGTGGAATGCTGGCTTCAGCAAGCCTGTCAGAGAGGCATCAGACCTCCAGCCTGACTGCAAATTTCCTCTCAGCTCCTCAGGTCTTCCCAAAGATACCAAAATAAAGATGCTTTGACTCACCCCTGAGTAGTGGCTGTCTGGTCTGCAAATAAAGTTTGGGCTGAATAGGCTGTAAGAGGGGCACCATCCCCTCCAGAACCCAGTTGACACCTGTTCTCCTGGGAGCCTTGCCTGTCAGTCAGTCACAACAGTGCCCAGTGCGGAGTATTTTCCCCATAAACACTAGTTGTCATTTGTCCTCCTTCCACCTAGGCCAGCGGTTCTCAGCCTGTGAGAACCCCTTTCACAGGGGGCGCCTAAGACCATTCTGCATATCAGATATTTACATTACGATTTATAACAGTAGCAAAATTAGTTATGAAGTAGTAACGGAAATAATTTTATGATTGGGGGTCACCACAACATGAGGAACTGTATTAAAGGGTCATGGATTTAGGAAGGCTGAGAACCACTGACCTAGGCAAAGACTTAAGTGGCCTCTCTTTCTGATCCAATGTTGGACTGTGTCCAACATCATGATTTTCTAGTTCCACCCTAATGTCAAAACAATCTGATGCATTTTTTTTTTTTTTGTGATTTAGTCACCTGCTCTGCTGTTGGAGCCTGTCTGATGCATTTTCTTGTAAGGAAGGACCATAGCCAATAGATAGCGCAGCTTGTGCTCTGTTTCTCCTCAGGCCACAGTGTGATGTAAACAGGGGATCATGCATTGTATTCCCCAGTTGTGCTTGAAGGAAAATGGCAGGGAGGAGGCGTGTAAGTAACAATGATATTGCAAAGTGGAGTTTTGAGGACAGTGAGTTTGAAGGAGAGTTTAGTGACAAAAGTGAGCATGACGCTCTTCCTATGTGCAGTGACTTTAGTTCCAGTGAACCGAAGAAGAAAGTGATGATAATACTCAACCCATAACAAATAGCTGGAAGGTTATGGTGAGGGTGATGGTGATCTCATAAAGTTCATACTCTGTCATGCAACAGAGATTCACTCTTAATCAAAGTGCTTGGCCAGAAACTGAACTTGAGTATTTCCAGCACCTTTTCTCAGATGATTTCATTGAAATTATGGCTGCGACAAATATATTATGCAGCAGAAAAAATACAGAAGGTGACTCCGCTAACAAAATATTCAATGTGGCACTTGTGGAGGGGATACCAGAATTCCTTCTTCAGTAGGTCCTTAGTCTTGGTGATTTGAAGAATGAATCCATGGACCACAGATCAATGGTAAGACAGGATTTTACCTGAAAATCCTTCATTCTTTTATTTTATAGAAAAGAATACAGAGAAAAAAACACCAGAGCTCCTGGCAGAGACAAAAACCCAAGTGGGAAAAAATCTCCCTTCTCTGCCTCGGTTCTTTGTCTAGGTATAAACAAATATGCATAAATATGCATGGGTCCTTTGTAGTTACATTAGGCCAGGACTTGAAAACAGAAGAATGGATACAATCCTTTTTGTTCCCAGGCCTAGGAAACCTACATGAAATTGACCACACCTGGGAAACAGGGGAGTCTCTGTTCAGCCAAGTGCAAGGGGAGGGAGACACTAAGGCCTTGGTGTCTCCCTAGCAGTTGTCTGGTCCCTCTGGCTACTGGAGCCTCCTGCTGGGCTCCCTTGCCTACTATCCAACCCGCTGGTTCCTCTGCCAGCTGCCACTGCATTAATACCACCAGGACGGGGGCAGCAGGTCCTCCCCTCAGCTAGGCAGAGCTGGGTGGAATGCCATCCATCCTGTATCAGAAGGATATTTTGGCTCGGTGCCCACAGCACAGTGATTAAACCCATGGGTGGCGGGTTCAAACCTGGCCCAGGTCAGCTAAACAATTGCAACAAAAAAATAGCTGGGCGTTGTAGCAGGCATCTGTAGTCCCAGCTACTTGGGAGGCTGAGGCAAGAGAATCACATAAGCCCAAGAGTTAGAGGTTGCTGTGAGTTGTGATAAGGACAACATAGTGAGACTCTGTCTCAGATTAAAAAAAGAAGAAGAAGAAAATAAGAAGGATGTTTCATCAGAAGAAGTGAAGGCATTCTTTGGTATAATACGGAAGTCGGCTCTGAATTTGAAGGTGCAATTAGTTAACTATTTTACCAAAGATTGGCTAGATCGAACCCCATTCTTCAAGGATGTTTTCTCTCATCTCCATTTTTCCCAAATACTTTGGATGCTGCTTTTAGTTCCTCCTGTCACAGCTCAAGGGAGTATGTGTACCCAAGGGAGCAAGGTGAAGAATGTTAGTGAGTTTATTGTTAATAAATCCAAAGAACTGGGAAGAAATATGGCTATACTTGAGAGCACAGGAGGTTTCAAAGTGCTTTTGTCTCAAGTGCTATAATCCAAAGAAGCCTACAAAGTGTGGCCTACAAATTTTTTGCCTGTGTGATTCAGAAAATAGTTAACATGTTTTCTCACATTCCCTATTAAGGCAAAACAACAACAGAAAGTCTTATTTGTCCTGATTTTGACCTTTACATCTCGAATAGTGATTCATTTGGCACAAGTTCTATAAGTACATGCAAGTGGTTCAGGCTATCACATGTACATTGACAGGTTCTACATAAGTCCTCAACTTGCTCTGGAATCGCACATAATGAAAATACATAAAACAGCAACAGTTATAGCTTCTAGGAAGGATTTTCCAAGTGATCTGAAAAAGAAGAAACTTCAGAAATATGAATTATGTACCTATCAATGTCATAGGACAATGATGTGCCTCTCCATGACAAGAATTTAGTGACAATGCTGAGAACATTCTTTGACCCTCAGACATAGTTGATCACCGGGTTTAGAAAGAAATAGCCTGTTCAATTTGAAAAATCAACAGTTATTTTGGAATATACAAAGTTTATGGGAAGAGTGGACAGAGCTGATCGTAAGGTGGATGTTACAGATTTACAAGGAGTTCCTACAAATGGAGGAAAAATTATTCTTCTGGCTGATGGAAGTTACAGTTGTGAATGGCTACATCCTTTATTCATTAGATAAGGAGAGTAGAGAAAAAGTGCAGATACACCTTTCTTACAGGAGGAATCTCATCGCTCAGCTTGTGAACAATGTGAGCAACAGACATTTAAGAAATAGTGGGGAAGACCATCATCTTCTGATACTGAAGAAAGGCTAAGTGGGAAGATGCATTTTATAATGCAAGAAAGCATGGACTTCATCCTGGAAATTGTTTCAAGAAATATTGTTACCACAATTTCTTTCTTCAGTAGGTCCTGGTCTCAGGGATTAAAAGAATGAATCCAGGGACCACAGATCAGTGGTAAGACAAGATTTATTTTACAAAGAATACAAAAAAAAAAACACCATGGGGGCGGCGCCTCTGGCTCAGTGAGTAGGGTGCCAGCCCCATACACTGAGGGGGTGGGGTGGTTCCCAGCTGGCCTCAGCCAAACTGCAACAAAAAAGAAAGAAAGAAAAAGCACCAGAATTCCTGGCAGAGGGAAAGACTCAAGTCAGAAAATCTCATCTGGGTCCTTTGTCTACAGTATATATAGGGTAACAAATGAATGGCTATAATCCCTTCCACTGGGGAAAAATGTCAGGGCAGTTCTGGTCAGAAAACTTACATGCAATTGCCGAGGCCTAGGAAATGGGGGCGGGGGGAGAGGTCCTACTCAACTTTCAATGGGGGAACCCTGTATCAGGATAGCTGACATATCTTCACATGGGATCAGTGCCAGCTGGGTAGGTGGGGTTTTGGCATAGAAGAACTTGTCATACCCATCAAAGCCAGCTTCTCCATTGCCTACCAGCCTGACTTTTAGCAGCTCAGCCAGGGTGAGGAGGCTGCCCAGAAAGAGCCAGCCCCTGGTGCCCATGACGGTCTTGACAAGCGCTGTGGGCAAGAATTTAAATGGCAGAGCGCAGGCTTGTTGGGCTAGGCAGTGAGTGGGCAATGCCACCAACCGCAGCTGGAAGGGGAAATGAGAACCTCATATCAATATCACACTAAAAATATTGTAAACAAAAATAAGTGAAAACATTAATTATTTTATGTCAAATAGATGATAAAATCAATGGGTGAGTTCATATTTATGTTTTTATCTTTTAAAACTCTATGATAATTACAAGTAATCCATCAATCCCTTTCCCACCCAAAATAACAGCTGGGGAGTATGCAGGCAGAAAAAAAATGGATTAGAAAGGTTTTTAACAGATCACTTAAGTTTTGGTAAACACTGTAACTGTCGAGAGGCTTGTCCCTGACAGACATCCTTAACTTAAAACTGTCCAAGCCTTTATACAGACCTTCATTTCTTTAATCAATTACAAACCAAAAAACCTATAAACCCAGTCTTATAACCTATAGCCCTCCCCATTTAGATGGACTGCCTTTTTGGTCCAACCAGTATTTTTCTTCCACATATTGATTTATGATTTTACATGCAATTCCTGTCTCCGTGGTTGTAGAAAACCAAACTAACCCAGCTACCTCAGGCACATTTTCTCAAGTTGTCTTGAGGGCATGTTTCCCCAGACTGCAGTGGCACACCCAGCTCAGACACTGACCCCACCAATGGCTTTTTTGTGTATATTAGTTCATGGTGACACAACAGAACATAACAAAACAAACCATCAGCAGGATCAGTCCCCGACCCCCCCCCACACACACACACATTGGTATACAACTGTTAAATAATTTCACAGAGTTTTTTCAGTGAACATTGGAAACTAGTAACTTTAACTCTGAACACTTGTTTCAGGAAAAATACTGTTTAGGCCCCAGGAAAATAAATGCTTCTCCATTTGCTTTATGTACTCACAAATAAAACATGACTGCTTAACGCTGTGGTCATTTGTGGGTTAGGCCATTACCACTGTGCGCTGTGCTGTCACAGCACTCTATCCAGGGCAACAAAGGTATTTTTTATTTTAAAATAAATAAATAACATTATAAATGAAAATATTTTTATTTTAAATAAATAAATAAAAATAAAAATTATCACAGTGCTACTCTGGTTCAAGAAAAATGATCTCATTTAGTATCGCTGTTAGTAGGACCCCAATTTTGTGCAAATCTATATTGTAACAACACAATTTATGATTTCACTGAAAGGAAGATAAGAAAAAGTGTTATGTAAAAAATATGTAATAATTTCTGAATCAGATAAGTCATTATTTTATTACCCATCCAGACATCATTGGTTCAGTTCCATAATCTGTCATGATCAAAGATACTTAAATTTAGACACATTAAATATATATATATATTTTTTGAGACAGAGCCTCAAGCTGTCACCTAGATAGAGTGCTGTGGCATCACAGCTAACAGCAACCTCCAATTCCTGGGCTCAAGCGAGTCTCTTGCCTCCACCTCCCAAGTAGCTGGGACTACAGGCAGCTGCCCTGGATAGAGTGCTGTGGCATCACAGCTCATAGTGGTAATGGCTTAACCCACAACGCCTGGTAATTTTTTGTTTGCAGCCATCATTGTTGTTTGGCGGGCCCAGGGGCTGGATTCGAACCAGCCAGCTAAGGTGTACGTGGCTGGTGCCTTAGCCCGTTGAGCCACAGGCACCGAGCCTAGACACATTAATTATTTTGATAGCTTTAGTCACATAAACATCATCAGACTATTTCTACACAATTTTCATTCTTATGGTTATGAACACAACTTCATCAAAGCAGGAATATAACTTGATTTATAACTTTTGAATATTTCTATATATTGCCTGTGGTTCTTTCCACAAGCTGTCCTTGTCTTAATACTTACAAGGGAAAGAAGAAGAAGGAACTAGCTTTCCTGGCAAGACTGTTATAAGACTCAAATTAAATAATGGATGTAGAATTAATTTATATAGGCTATCAAGCATTGTGTAAATTTCCCTAACAGACATATTTCTGGGTTTACTTTGTGATATAGAGAACGCACAGCATATTATTGTAGAGGTTGTATTTTGTTACATCAAAAGATTTTGATTCAGAATAATGGTAAGTAGGTCCTTCTTGGTGGTAAAGGGTGTGGAAGTATTAGAATAAGCTCCCAAAAGAGGTATGTTAATCATTTAAATAAAAGGCTACCTGTCTTTTTGCCATTTTCTCATTTCTCATTTAAAGATAGCCAAAATTAGAAGCACAATCTGAAAAACATCCGTGTAGTTTCCTTTTACCCTTATCACTCTATTTCAGTGGTTCTCAACATTCCTAATGCAGTGATGTATTTGCATTGTTACAAAGGGGTTGCAACCCACAGGTTGAGAACCGCCGCTCTATTTAGACATTCTCTGGGATGATAAAAAAAAAAAAAATCCTCACTATTCTTATGTTTACGATTCTTCAGTTAATATCATTATTATTTGCCTTGATGCCAAAAGCTGCAAGTCATCCATGACACTTCTCCTTCCTATGGCTGATCAGTCCCTAAATCTTATAAATTCCATGCCCTACACATCTCTCACATCTGTTCATTTTACTCATCCTTTTACTATTCTATGCCATGCTCCCACCATTTCTTTCCTGCAACAGCCCCTCTACCTTCAGCCTCACCATCCTCCCATGAATTCCCCACCTCTAGACCCTTGGTAATTTCTATCACTCTCAGGATTATGCCGAAACTTCTAAACATAACCAGAATGCCCCTGCCTACATCTCCACCTACATCTCCATCTCATCTCACATTCTTTACCTTTATTTCTCTGAGGTCCACCTTCAAAAGCTCAGCTCCCACTTACCCACAGCCTTGACAGTGGTGTCCCTTCTGGAAGAAGTTAAAGGGGTAGGTTGCTTAACTTTGCCTTCAGACGGCATGAGACTTTGTGTGTGTGTATGTGTGTTTACATTGTTCTTATCCTTGCCTTCTTTGCAAAGTACACTGTTTTCTTTATCCTTATTTCTTTTTTGGCTATTGCTGGGATTTCTTATACTGCATCTCTTAGGCCTCTTGTTTACATGGCTGTTAGGCAGCTAAAATAACAAGAAAGCCAGCAATATACTACATATAGTATTTATTCATCTCTTCCTCCTACCTTCCTTCCTTCCTCAAAGGCCCACCAGCTCCTGTTTCTGTCTGCTGTCATCAGCTATCCACCACTTCCGTCAGCCTATTGTCCCTTTGTCATTCATCTTCTTCTAGCCACTTTCAGCCCTCAATGCCATAGCTCATGGTTGAACTGGGGAAATACAAATTACTTAATGTACTGTATGACTGTCCCTACCATGCATCACTTTGCTAAATTTTGTTAGTTCTCTGGTCCAGACAGATATAATGCTCCCTAATGTATAAAGGCAGCCAGTTACAAACTGGTAAACCCATTATCCCAACCCCATATGTCCCATGACCTCTGCTAACCATGGTGCCTCTCTAAGCAGCCCACACTGTGCCCTCCCTCCATCCTTTGACATTTTCCCTCCCCTTTCCCTAATCTGCCACTACCTCAGAGCATTTGTGCATAGGAGGTGGACACATAAAAGTAATTCCAAATAAATCTAAAACCTTTCTCCTATCCTGCATTTGAAAATCATGGAAAGCTCACTTAGAGTTTCCATTTACCCTCAAGGAGTTTTACAAAGCCGGTTTGTTGTTGTTTATTTTGGAAATGTTTGCTTGCCATTCTGTATCTCCCATCTTCTCAACTCTTGAAAATAATCCCTTTTCCCTTTCCTTTCCAGTAATCAATTTACATCCTCCCAGTAAACCCCAAATCATAAACATCCTCAACTCTTCCAACATCTTCAACAGCCACCAGACTTCCTCTCTATCCCATGCAAAAATAATTTCCAAACTCTTGACTAATCATATTGAATGATTTTTAGTGACTAAATTCTTGGCTTTTTGCCATATAAGAATATTGTAAAATAAATTAGTGTTTACTATCACTATCCTTTCAAAAAGAAAAGGTATCCTGACACAAGGAAGGTTAAGAGATAATCTCAAAAATCTCTCAGAAATTCTTAGTCAGTGCAGCTTTATGAACATGACACCTTCTCCTTATTTTTCTTTGCAAAGATCAGCACTTCGGAAGTAGTTCAGGTTGAAAGGCCTTGTCACAGAAACAATTCATTCATTCCATTCAATTTTTTCAGTCATTAACAAAAATTTGTCAAGTTCTGGTATGTGCCAGTTGATGTGAAATTGGCTCCCTGAACACATAATTCATTCAGCAAATGTTTCTGAGTGCCTACTATGCTACATTCTGGAGAAATCAGGACCAAAAGCGATCTTTATTCTCAAAGAATGTATAGTTAGATATAAGGAAAAAAATCACAAAAATATTTGAGTGAAAGGTCTTAATTATGGTCTATATACAGTGTACATATTCCATCTGGTCTTTGAACCCCTATAATTTAGTGTGTGAGGGAAAATTTGGCATTTATGTGACTGATCTACATCTGGCTCCACTATTAGACTGTAAGTTTCTTGAGGACTGCGATCATGTCTGTACTCAATGGATATTTTTGAGTGAATGACTAATAAATGTTCTTAATTAATCATTGTGATGAGCCTGACATTATCATTAGAATCAAGTCCAAATTCTATTCCAGGGCTTCTTAATGCATTCCACAATCTACTTGTTCAGCAAAATCCCATTGCTCCACTCTCATTCTATGATCTAGTGCACCTGGTAGCTCTCCTCTTCCTAAATAGGCCCTATGATAAATTTCACTCATGCGGCTTTCCTCCCTTGGGATATCTTCCATCTCCAATCTTTCCACCCTTCCCCTCATTGCAATTGGCTTTTCTGCCATTCTTCTTTAAAATCTCAACTCAAATCCCCTTTCTTTTATAAAGTATTATGATCAGATTTCCTACAGAGCAGACTCTGAGAGGAAGATTAGAGCATAGGAAAATTATTAGGAGGTGTTGCTGGGATTAACATCAGTAGAATGGAAAGAAAGGAAGAAGACTAAACAAAGGAGAAGTTGAGTCAACATAATCTCAACAAAGACCTCAGCTACCCACAAGGAGCTATCAAGCAGAGGTGACTCTTTAGGATTGTTCCATGCTGCAGTCAGGGTTGAGGCCTTTTATTCCTGCATCAACCAGTCATTGGATGCAGAATGGCCCTGGAAAAGAGGTGTTGGGTGGAAGGATTGATGGCATTCTCTCTTAGCAATTAGAGAAATAAATGTTTCAGGCCTTAAGGGTAATCTGGGCAATGGACACAGCATACATTACACCACAGTCCTCAGATTTTGACACCGACCCAAATCACACAGAAACTTGTTAAAATGCAGATTGCTTGGCCCCCAACTCCAGAATTTTTGATTTAGTACATCTGGAGTGGAACCTGAGAATTGGCATTTCTAACCAGTTTCCAGGTGATGCTGACCACACTTTGAAAACCACTGCACTGGAAGCCTCAACTCACATAATTTCTGACCATTCAAAACGTACTTACTACTTGCCGTTTTACGCTGTGTTAATTGTATGTATCATCCTTTTCTAAGATGCATCCTTTGGGGAAACAGAGCTATACAGACCATGTTCAATTTTATGTTTGTCACAAGTAAGTGGAAAGCATGGGATGCACTCTGAGAAGAACGGGGACATTATCATATTTATATGTCAAAAATATCATTCTGGCTATAATGAGAAATGACTTGCAATAGGGGGAAAAGAGAGTTGCCAGACAAGGTTCAATTAGGAGATTAACGAATGATATTAGTCCAGGGAAGAGTTACTAAATAGCAGCTTGGACTAGTGAAGATGGAGAAAAATAAATTTAAGGAGTATTTAACAGGTAGTAGTGACAAGCCTAAGAGGTAAACTAGATGTACAGGATGAGAGATGGCTTGAGATCAAGAGTGACTCTACGGTTACTGGCTGTGCAACTGGACATACTAAGAAGTCATTTCCTGAATGCTGGAAGAGAAACAGCTTGTAGGCCACGAGGGCCTCATATACAGAACTTTTACAACTTTTGTGGGTTTGTTATTCCCAAAAGTATAAAGTTGCAAACGCTTTTTAAAAATAACTTAATTGCTTCATTTTTTCTTTTTTTCTTCCACATAAACACTGATTTTCCTGCATAATATTCTTTGCATTATATGTATGTGCTGTACTTTTTGCCTTTAGAGCAAGCATCTTTGAATATTTGATCATCAAATACTGATTGAAAGTCTTAATAAGAGAACACCTTGTATACTATACCCTCCCTCATCCCCAAAAGTAACAAAGAACAACCCATGGGCTGGAATTATTGCACATTTGTTCTCCTCAGACACAAACTTTGGCCATTATGATAATCTCCTAGTCTATGGTGTCCTTCTAGCTTTGGTACTGGTAGGTCCCCACTGCGACATTCGGCTGATTTTCTTCCATATTTGGTTGGCATGGAGTTATGCTTTTGGTCAGGCTGGAAAGGAAATCCTGACCTTGAGGGACCCATCTAGCCTGGTCTTTCAGAGTCCTGGAATTGTGTGTGGGGGTTAAAGCACCCTGCCAAACACCACCATTGCTCCTGTCTTTCCATTTCCATTCTTGTTCTCTTCTTTTTTTTATCTTATCCTTTCATCCTCCCCCTTTTCTCTTTTCTCCCTCAGACTCTTTTCTCTTCCTTTGAACCAAAAGGACACCTCAACACCTAAGCACAGAGAAAAGGTAATTCTTTTTTTTTTTTTTTTTTTTTTTTTTGAGACAGAGCCTCAAGCTGTCACCCTGGGTAGAGTGCTTAGGCATTACAGCTCACAGCAACCTCCAATTCCTGGACTCAAGCGAGTCTCCTGCCTCTGCCTCCCAAGTAGCTGGGACTACAGGCGCCCGCCACAACGCCCGGCCATTTTTTGGTTGCAGCTACCATTGTTGTTTGGCAGGTCCAGGCTGGATTCGAACCCGCGAGCTCAGGTGTACATGGCTGGCGCCTTAGCCTGCTGAGCCACAGGCGCCGAGCCAGAAAAGGTAATTCAAAGAGAAAAAGGAAGAAAAGGAAAAAGTAGGGGAAGGAAACATACAAGAAGAAAATACTCATGAGGAGGTATCAACAGAAAAATCCTGGCAACATGAAAATCAGACAGAGCAACTCCACCTCAAAAGAATCATGAGGTAGCTACTACAGAGGATTCCACCTATAAAGAAATGATAGAAATGACAGAAAGAGAATTAAAACTATGGATGGTAAAATAAAAATAAGGAAATTGCTCAGAAAGTGGAAAATAACCAGATGGAAATCCAAAAACAAAACAAATAAGGGATAAAAGATACAAAGAAACAGCAAGGCTATATTGGAGCTTAAGAAATTGAAGAGTCAATCGGGCAACTTCAAGATACAGTAGAAAGTATCAATAACAGATTAGACCCTGGAGAAGAAAGAATCTCAGAGCTGGAGGATAAAGCTCTTGACCTAACACAGGCAGTTAAAGAGGCAGAATCGAAGGGAGAGAAAACAGAATGTTCACTCAGAGAATTATTAGACTTCCTGAAGCATTCAAATATATGAATTATAGGTATCCCATAAGTAAACAACAATACCTTAAAGGAATGGAAGCTATACTGGACATAATCATAAATGAAAATTGCTCAAATATCACAAAGATTCCAAAACACTCCTTTTATAAGGATATCAAACCCTAGGTCATGTCAACTTAGAGCCTCTCCAAGACACATTGTCATAAACCTGTCCAAAGTCAATATTAAAAAGAAAATTCTGTATCAATCTCTTTATATAGTGATCAAGAAAATGCCATGAAGGCTATCTCTAACAGTATGATCAAAATATTTCTGATTGTATATGAAGCACATTCTGCCCTATGATTGCACCAATGTATACATATGATTTAATAAAATTATTAAAAAAAAAAAAAGAAAATTCTATCAGCAGCCAGGAATAAGTGCCAATTGACCTATAGGGGCAGATCCAGCAGGTTGATAGCCAACTTCTCAACTGAAAATTTTCAAGCCAGAAGAGAGTGGTCATCTCACTTTAACCTTCTCAAATAAAACGATTGTCAGCCCAGGATTCTGTATCCTGCTAAATTAAGCCTCAAATTCAATGGAGAAATCAAATATTTTACTGGCCTGCAACTACTGAGGAAATTTGCTGCAATAAGACCAGCTCTACAGGAAATTCTCAGACCTGTTCTCCACACTGACCATCAAGGTAAACACCCAGAAACTAAAGGACAAAAGCTAGCTTCCACAATGATGCAAAGGATAAAACTAAGAAATGGACTTTCAGAAAGTAAGATGAATAGAACACCACACCCATCAATTCTTTCAATAAATGTAAATGGCTTGAATTGGCTGATGAGGACAGGTAGGCAGACTGAATTAAAATAGCACAAGCGATACATATGCTATCTCCAGGAAACACTCCTAGTCTCAACGGACAAAACAAGACTTAGGTTCAAGGGCTGGAAAATAATATCTCAGGCAAGTGGAAATCAGAAGAAAGCAGGGTTTTAAATATTATTTTCAGACACAAAAGGATTTAATGTAACTAACATTAAGAAAAACAAAAATGGCATTTCATACTTGTCAAGGGAACAATACAATTTCAATTTTAATATGTATGCCCCCAACTTAAATGCCCCCAAATTTATGAAATGGACCTTAATTTGTCTGAATGATATGCTACCCTACAACCCCATATTACTAGAAACTTTAACACCCATCTGACATGAATCACACTCCAAAAGAGACCATATCTTAGGACAAAAATCAAACATCAAAATTAAAAGAACTGAAATGATACTTTGTATCTTTTCAAACCACAGCCAATAAAGATGGAACTGAACTCCAACAAAAAGTTTCATCTGCCAGTGGCGCCTGTAGCTTTGTGGATAGGGAGCCAGCCACATATAACGAAGCTGGTGGGTTTGAATCCAGCCTGGGCCAGCTAAAATAACAATGACAATTACAAAAAAAAAAATAGCCGGGTGTTGTGTCAGGCGCCTATAATCCCAACTACTTGGGAAGCTGAGGCAAGAGAATCACTTAAGCCAGCGGTTCTCAACCTGTGGGTTGCAACCCCTTTTTAACAATGAGAAAACATTGTGGCATTAGGAACATTGACAACCACTGGCTTAAGCCCAAGAGTTTGAGGTTGTGAGCTGTGACACCACAGCTCTCTACCCAGGGTGACAGATTGAGACTCTGTCTCAAAAAGAAAAAAAAAAGTTTCATTCTCACACAAAGGCATGGAAACTAAACAACTTTATGTTGATTGACAGTTGGGTCAAGGAAGATATAAAGGAGGAAATTATTAAATTCCTTGAACATAACAACAATGAAGCCACAAGCTACCAAAACCTGTGTGATACTGCAAAAGCAGACCTAAGAGGGAAATTTATCTCATTAAATGTCTATATCCAAAAACAGAAAGAGAGCACATCAACAACCCAATCATGCATCTCAAGGAATTGGAAAAGGAAGAGCGATCCAATGCCAAACCTAGCATAAGAAAAGAAATAACTAAAATTAAATAGGAAATAAATGAAATTGAAAACAAAAGAACCATTCAGAAAATGAATGAAACAGAAAGTTGGTTCTTCAAAAAGATAAACAAAATCAATAAACCATTGGCCATATTAACTAGAAACAGAAAAGTAATATCTCCAATAACCCAAATCAGAAACAAAAATAGAGAAATAACAGATATCATAGAGATACAAGAGATTACCTCTGACTACTACAAAATTCTCCATGTGCAGAAATGTCACAACATGAAATGGGCCAACACCTGGAATCACACCATCTCCCTAGACGTAATAAGGAAGAAATAGATTTCTTGAACAGACCAATATCAAGCTCTGAAATTGAAGAGGCAACAAAAAAGCTTCCAACACAAAAAATCCCTGGAGTAGATGCGTTCACACCAGAATTCTATCACACCTTCAAAGAACAACTTGTACCTATACTCCAGAACCTATTCCAAAACATTGAAAAGGAAGGCTTCTTCCCCAGCACATTCTATGAAGTAAACATTATGCTAATGCCAAAACCAGGAAAGGATCCAACTGAAAAGAAGAACTACAGACCAACTTCACTAATGAATATTGATGCAAAAATACACAATAAAATCCTAGCAAATAGATTGCAGCTACTCAGTAAAAAAAATTACACATCATGATCAAATAGGCTTTATCCCAGGGATGCAAGGTTGGTTTAACATATGCAAATCCATAAATGCAATTCACCATAGCAATAGAAGTAAAAACAAAGACCATATATTTCTCTCAATAGATACAGAAAAAGCATTTGACAAAAATTCAGCATCCTTTTCTAACAACTTAACACTTAAGAAAATAGGCATAGGTGGCACATTGGTTAAGCTGATTGAAGCCATCTATGACAAACCCACAACCAATATGATACTGAACAAAGTACAACCAAAAGCTTTTCCACTTAAAACTGGAACCAGACAAGGATGTCCATTATCACTACCACTATTCAGCATAGTTTTGGAAGTTCTAGCCAATGCAATAAGGCAAGAAAAGGACATAAAGGGCACCCAAATGGGGGCAGAGGCGGTCAAACTCTTGCTCTGGGCCAATGATATGATCTCATACTTAGAAAACCCTAGAGACTCAACCACAAGACTCCTGGAAGTGATTAAGAAATACAGTGACATCTCAGAGTATAAAATCCATGTCTACAAATCAGTAGCCTTTGTATATGCCAATAACAGCCAAGTTGAGAAGTGAATCAAGGACACAATTTCCTTCACAGTAGCTTAAAGAAAAGGAAATATGTAGGAACATACCTAACAAAGAAGGTGAAGGATCTTTACAAAGAGAATTATGAAACTCTAAGAAAAGAAATAGAAGAAGACATTAACAAATGTAAGAACATATCATGCTCTTTTCTGGGAAGAAGCAACATTGTTAAAATTCTTGGTCTATTCTATCTAAAACATTCTACAGATTTAATGCAATATCCATTAAAATACCAACATCATACTTTGAAGAACTGGGAAAAATAGCACTTCATTTGTATGGAATTAGAAAAAAAACCCATATAACCAAGGCCATTCTTAGTAGTGAAAACAAAGCCAGAGGCATCACTCTACCAGACTTCAGGTTATATTACAAGTCCACAGTGATTGAAGCAGCATAATTTTGGCACAAAAATAGAGAGCTAGACATATGGAACAGAATAAAAAACAAAGAGATGAAACCAGTCTCTAGTTGCCATCTCATCTTTGATAAACTAAACAAAAGCATATAATGGGGGAAAACATTCTACTCAACAAATGGTGGTGGGATAACTGGATAACCACATATAAAATACTGAAACTGGACCTGCAAACTTTTACAAAACTTCCACCATTTATAAAAATGAAGTCAATTTGGATAAAAGATTTAAATGTAAGACATGAAATGATAAAAGTTCTAGAAGAAAGTGTAGGAAAAACTCTAATGTTGTCAGCCTGGGGTTGGATTTTATGAAGAAGCCTTCACTGGCAATAGCAAAAAAAAAACTAAAATAAATAGGACTTAATTAAGCTGAAAAGCTTCTGCATGGCTAAGGGTAAACGTAAAGCAAAAAGTCAAACTTCAGTATAGGAAAATAAATTTGCATGGTATGAATCTGACAAAGGGTTGATAACTAGAATCAACAGAGAACTCAAATTAATCAACCAAAAAAAGAGCAAAGAACCCCATCCACTACTGAGCAAGAGATATAAACAGAACCTTCTCTGAGGAAGACAAATGGCTAACAATCATTTGAAAAAATGTTCATTTTCCCTGATCATCAGAGACACGCAAATCAAAACCACCCTGAGATATCACCTAACCTTAATGAGAATAGCCCACATCACAAAGTCTCAAAGCTGCAGATGCTGGTGTGTATGTGGAGAGAAAGAAACACTTTTACATTGCTGGTTGGACTGCAAACAAATATAACCTCTTTGGAAGGAAGTATGGAGAATCCTCAAACAACTCAAATTAGACTTCCCATTAGATCCTGCAATCCCATTACTAGGCATCAACCCAGAGGGGAAAAAAAATCATTTTATCATAAGGACATTTGCACTAGATTGTTTATTGCAGCTCAAGTTACAATCGCCAAAATGTGGAAACACTAAATGCCCACCAACCCAGGAATGGATTAACAAACTGTGGTATATACCATGGAATACTATTCAGTCATAAAAGATGGAGACTTTACATCTTTTGCTAACCTGGATGGAAATACATTCTTCTTAATAAAGTATCACAAGAATGGAGATGCAAATATCCAATGTACTCAATACTAATAAGAAGTCAGGCTCGGTGCCTGTGGCTCAACGGGCTAAGGCGTCAGCCACATACACCTGAGCTGGCGGGTTTGAATCCAGCCCGGCCTGCCAAACAACAATGACAGCTGCAACCAAAAAAATGGCCCAGGCATTGTGGCGGGCGCCTGTAGTCCCAGCTACTTGGGAGGCGGAGGCAGGAGACTCGCTTGAGCCCAGGAATTGGAGGTTGCTGTGAGCTGGGATGCAACAGCACTCTATCCAGGGTGACAGCTTGAGGCTCTGTCTCAAAAAAATAAAAAAAAAGAAGTCAGTAGATGATCAAATTCATGCCCATATAAGAGAAAAACACAAATCAATTCAAGGTGGGAGGCAGGGAACAAGGGAGAGGGCAGAGAAAAGAGGACGGTGAAGTATGGGTGTGGTCCCACTTAATGGGCACAATGTTAGGATGTTTGACACACCTCTTGAGGGCAGGACACAATTATAAGAGGAATTCTACCTAACAAATGCAAACATTATAACCTAATTCTTTATACCCTCAAATTAACCTAAAACAATAAAAAAATAAAATACCAAAGAATAAAACAAGTTAATGGCAAAATAATCCTTCTAGGTTGACCAGCACAATCAGAAAATTAGTAAGCCATAAGGGCTAACCTGACAGCTTCTGTGCTCTTGAATTACTTTTAATTTCCCCTGCCTAACTGGCACCATACCTCAGAAGGCTGATTGGTAAGAGTTCATGGGGGTTGATCTATCAATCTGTTACCAACTTTTGAAAATGGTGCACTATGTTTCTGTTTGAAATGGAATTTGTGAATAGTTGCATTTGTTGGACAGCATTTTTTTTCATTCTGTCTGCTTGACAGCCTATCACATCAAAGAATCCCAAGAGAACACTAAAGGAAGAAAACATATTTTTAAATGAGGATTGGGAATTGTAATCTTGTTTCTGCTACAGATAAGATGATTTGCTTGCTTTGTGATACTGCAATATCAACATTTTTTTTGAGACAGAGTCTCACTATATCACCCTTGGTACAGTGCTGTGGCATCATAGCTCACAGCAATCTCAAACTCCTGGACTCCAGTGATTCTCTTGCCTCAGCCTCCCTAGTAGGTGGGACTACAGGTGCCTGCCACAACACCTGGCTATATTTGTTTATTTGTTTAGCAGGCCATGGCCAGTGTATGTGGCCTGCACCCTAACCACTGAGCATGGGGGCCAACCCTCCAATATCAACATTAAAGAAATTCAATGCTCATGCATTATAAAACTTGTAAGGACCACAAATACTTTAAATCAGAGAGAGAGGTGCAAAAAGTTGTATTACAGAAGTGAAAAGATCAAAAGCAAAGATAATTCTTTCAAGCAGCAGTAAGCCTTGGAAATAATGCCACTGAAGCAACTGAATATATAAGCTTATAACACAGCTTATATATTCAGGGGGAAAGGAAAGTCATTCAATGATGTAGGAATTATGAAAGAAAGCACTGTCCAAGTTATAGGATGCTGGCCAGGCATAGTGGCTCGTGCCTGTAATTCTAGTGCTCTGGGACAGGGGATTGCTTGAGCTCAGGAGTTGGAGATCAGCCTGAGCAACAGTGAGACCCCCATTTTACTAAATACAGAAAAACAAGTTGGGCATTTTGATGGGTGCCTGTAGTCCCAGCTACTCGGGAGGCTGAGGCAAGAAGATCACTTAGGCCAAAGAGTTTGATGTTGCTGGCATTCTACCCAGGGTGATGGAGTGAGACTCTGTCTCTAAATAAATAAACAAAGTCATTGTTGGAAGCTAATAAAGATTCAATTGAAATATAGAAAAATGTAGAATACCCATGCCTTCGGCAACGAGCCCAAGTAATGCTTTCTTGCTTTTCAATCACTTAACTGCTGTGAATCTATTAATACATTCTCCTACCTAACCTCAATCAAGATACTCTTATGGTCATGAATGACTGATAACTATCTAGAGAATCAACTCAAACTATAGATCTCCAAACTGCAACCAAATATTCAAATGCTTTCCAACAAAAAGCAGACACAACAAAGTCATTAAAAGGTTAACTTTAAAATCATCAAATAGTTTTCATTTTTTTAAATTATTAAATACATTAAAATTAGATTTTTATCAAATAATATACATTTTTAAATATATCTAATTGAAATTTCTTGAGTGTGTTCTTATCTGATTAAAGCTAAAAAATGTGGCCTTCAATGTGAAAAGGGTTTCCCACCCCTGGTTTAAGGTATGTGACAAGCATTCATTAGTCATTGGACAAAGACCAAATAAATTCACTCCCTATTTAAAAATTTTTTATTTCTCATCTTCATTTAAAAAACTCTATTTCTTTACCAATAAGCTTGTACTTTTGTGGCTGGTTAGAATCCTTGCCACCTTCCACTGAACACTGCTACAAATCATCAAGGATGAGAACAAATGCTATTTGTGCTTTTTTTGAAAACAAACAAACAAAAAAAAACCCCTAACACAACATTCATTTGAGATACTCCAATTCCAGTTTCATCTTCTTCTTTTACAAATAGTTCCTTTCTGAGGACATACAAGGCAATAATTGATCTTTTAGCACAAAGCCAATTTGATTGTGGGACATAAAAGTTCCAAAGCTCCAATTTGACATTGTAGAACCCTAGGTTCTACAAAGAAAGCGCATGCCACATGTAACTTAAAGGGCTCACAGCATCCAGAAGTTACTAGCAAGCCAACAAATATTAAAAGCTCATGTCATTTTGCTCAATTATATTAAGATTTCACTATATACCAACTATTGCTGAAGTGCTTCAATACCATGGAAAAGCTTTTTGTTCATTGTTTTTTAAAGATACATTAAAAAAAAAATCACTCCTTAGTTTCACGTGGCTGTTTTCATTTTAAGGCTTACTTTACCCTGGATCCAATCACAGAATCGCAGAACGGAAGGTTTCTTAAAGAATGTGAAATGAGAGGCCTGCAACAGGTCTGTGCCAAAGGAGTTGCACAAATTTTTTGTTTTGTCTTCCTAACAACTGGTTTTCTGTTGTTCCAGAAATGAATCAAAAAACGAAGCCTAACACAGAAGCACCACCCCACCAATGTTTCCTGTATGAGAGCCACAAAGATGGCCACACTAGTGATGCCCAGGAGCAACTCTCCAAATTAAAAGTCTTCCAGCAGAATCTTCCTAGCAACCATTTTCTCCCTTTTCCCCTACAGGAGAGCTCAATATAATTCAAGTCTTCACTTAATACAACTAAAGCTTTCAAAAATATCACCCAATTATAATGGAACCTCTGTAAGCTGAGCACCCCAGAGACCGTAACAAATTGATCAACATACAAAAGTGGTCAACAGAAGGAATTAGGCCTACAGTAGTGATGTGTCCATGTGGTGCATGTCCAGTCTATGAAAATTAGGTTACCGTAAAGACGTGGTCAATGTAGACAGGTGGTTAACTATGAAGGTTCTACTGTATTTCTAATGCAACCAGCCAGGTAGATTGATGCAGGGACCAAGGAACATCAGTTGGAGCTGGAACACAGGAGTAAGGAGGTAGATGAGACTAACACATGAGGTCCTTGACCTTCAGACTTTTTAACTTTCAGGGTCACATGAGATCAGAGGCATCCCCAACCAAATCATATATGTAGGAAAGGTCAGCATTACTAACTCACTGAAGGGCTCCAGATCCCCAAACCACATGGAGAAAAACAATGTGGCAATGACAGGCAGTTAAAAGGTCACTATAGATTGTGGTAAGAGAAGGGAGTGGAGAAAATTTTTTTTTGAAGACTGATTTCAGGCGCCAGCCCCATATGTTGGAGGTGGTGTGTTCAAACCCAGCCCTGGCCAAAAACTGCAAGAGAAAAAAAAATGAAGACTGATTTCATTAACAGTGAATCATTTTTGCAGACTGGAGTCATTTGCAATGAAGGCTGGACCAATTAGCATATCCCCAGGCTGCATTTTAGTCACAAGCAGATTTATGTTTTATGTGGTTGTTTTCACTTGGGGGCTTGCTTAAACCCTGGACTCCAGTCCAGCAGACCTCAGTTTAATTTTATTTATCTCCCCTGACATCTATTCCTCAACTCTACTCAAGAATTTCTCTTATGCTAAGCTACTTTGGTTTTTTCTAAGATTAATTTTAGCATAAATGAAATGCTGTAGATTCACTGTTCATGGGAATGTAAGTTAGTACAGTCTTTTAGGAGGGCTATCAACATCAATCATGACTTAAAATATACTGTATCATATGTTTTGATACAGCAGTTAGATTCTCAGGAAGTCTTTTTCTTTTTTGACTCCTAGAAATTTATCCCACAAAAGATATTTATGCAAATAGGCAAAGACATAAGTAGGTACAAACAAGTTTCTCAGAAAACATTTTGGCAATGAAAACTGAACTAACCCAAATAGTCAACAGTAGGAGAATGCTTAAATAAATTAATTAAGTTATTTTAAAAGAGCTATACCTATATAGGACTTTTATTAAGTTGTACAAAATATATTAAAAGAATAATAGTTGTATTATTTCTCCATTTTGCTTTATATGTTGTATATATTATGTGTGCTTTCTATGCATATGTACACATAGCGTATGTGTATGTATATATTTACAAATCATTGTATACAATATACCCATATATTTAGTACATGTTTGTAAATACATAGAAGGAAGTCTAGAAAGATAGACTAATTATTGATGGTTATTTACCAGGATGGATTTGAAAGAAGGGCAGAACTCACAGAATGAGGGCTTCTCAGAACACTTTGCTTGTTTTTTTCAGCTTCTAGTCCTACCCTGTGCATTTTATTGCTCTGATAATGAAAAAATAGTAATCAAGATTTTTCTAAAGAAACTGGATAGGCTCAGCACCCGTAGCACAGTGGTTATGACATCAGTTATGGCACCAGCCACATGCACCAGGGTTGGCAGTTTCGAATGACAACTGCAACAAGAAAATAGACTGGTGTTGAGGTGGATGCCTATAGTCTCAGCTACTTGGGAGGCTGAGGCAAGAGAATCGCTTAAGCCCAAGAGTTGGAGGTTGCTGTGAGCTGTGAGGCCACAGCACTCTACCAAGGGCAACATAGTGAGACTCTGTCTCAAAAACTAAATAAAGAAAGAAATAAAGAAATAAAGAACCTGGATAGTTAGAAATTAAATAATTCTTAATACAGGCAGTAGAAGTTCAGAAAATAATCAGAATGAAAAGAAAGCATTCCACTGTTCCCTTCCCTTTTCTGCAGGTCACATTCTCTGTCTTCTCCTCTTTCTTTTAAAAGCTAGTGTTTGGAACAAAGATTGGAGAACAATTCTTTTACCAATGAAATAAAGGATTTTGACCCCTCCCTTTTTACTTCCTCCTCCAAGCCTTCCTGAATAATGGGTTCTTCATTTGACGGGAGCAGGAGAGAGAAAGAAAAGGGAAAGGAAGGAAAGGGAAGAAAAGGAAGAAAGAAGAAAGGAAGAAAACCAGCAAAATAAAAAAGCCCAACCTCGCCACTAGAGGGGGAACACCACACATAAAACCACTTTAAGCAGCCAGGACACACAAAAGAGCTAAAAGCTTACGATCACCAATGTGATTCAGTCTTTGACTTGCCTAACATGTCCTAAAGCAAAGGGTTTTGTCAATAAATACAAAATTACAAATGTGAATGTGTTTCCCATATATGAGGTTCCCCACTCCACAAACTGAATATTTACAAATGTTCCAAAACAGAAGCTTATCAGCTGGAAGCTGCCCTGAAACTGCCTATTGAGAAACAAGGCCCTGCTTCAGCAAGCAAGAAACTTTAGCCTCCCTTTGCAAAGGCCAGGGGATTTAATCTTATCAAGGAAGTCCTCACGTGTACTTTTTCAGACTGCTACTGAATGAGCGTGATGCAGCTCGCTGTTCCTTTTATTCTCCACACAGTGATCTCAGCTGTCTTTATCAGCTGCCTGACAATGCACCTTTTCTTCTTCATTATTTCTGGTAGATGAATGTTTCCCATGCACTGAGCCTTCTCCCACCCTGCCTCTAAAAAAATTCACTTATTTGGGGTAACATAATTGTCTTGTAAAAAGAAGGGACAAGTTTTCCAGGGAGGGAGGGGTGATGAAAACATACTTTTCAAAACTGTATGGTCTTAACCTTGGCGATCTCATTACCATATTGAGAATAATTACTGTGCTGTGACTAAGCACCAACTTTCAAAGTTTGCAATGGACTTAAAGCAGGCAAAGGTTTCTACACAGACCACTCTACATGGATTATTTTAACTCTCCTATCTCAAGTCTTCTAGAAGAGCTTCCGCTTAATTGTCAAAATCTGAAGAACAAATAGATTTAGTAACTTGCCTGAAGTCACAAATCCAGTAAGTGGTAACAACAGAATTTAAACCCAGACAGTCTGGCTCCAGAGCCAATGTTCTTAACCACTGATCCATTCCACCTTCTCACTCCTGGCTTTTTTTCTCCTTCCAGGCCATCTCTTGCCCCAGAAATCTCCTCTCTTCAATCCACCCCATTCCACCCCAAACTCGCAATAGAATGACGTATGCAGTGATACAGTAGAGAGCACAGAAGTCACAGAACTGGTGTGAGTCCTGGTTCTATCTCATTCGGCCGTGTCACCTGGGGCATCCCGAGTCCTAGTTTTCTAAGGGCATAATGGGAATACTTACAAAAATAACCAGTTCCTCTCAAGATTGCTGTGAAAATTAAATTAGGTCATGTACATAAAGCAACCAGCACAGTGCCTGGCACCTATGTATGAGGTGACTTAACTTGTTTGCCGTAAGGCAAACCAGCCCAAAGAAGAGGGAGGACAATCATAATTTACAGCACAATAAAGACAGTCTACCAAGAGAAAGTGGGATGTCCCAGAAAGTAACACTGACCTTTCTCACTGGCTTTGAGGAAAAGACAGCTGGTGACAAGCAGGTGTCACCTTAAGCGGAGACCATAACAGGAGTACGGATCTTATGCATCACGTACCTAATACTTGCAAAGCCCTTCTGGGGAGTCCTTCTATCCAAAGTGATTCCAACTACAGGAATGCTTAGGGCAATCCACACCCAGAATCTTTTGGAGGACCTGGGACCATTATCATTGTCTCTGTGAAAAATGTGACAGCCCATGGCAGTGCCATCCATGTGTGTGCCTCTCCAGGCATCAATTCCTCTTTCTGACCCTCCCACAGTGACTGGCTTTAGCTACATTTTTGGTGGGTCTTCTTGGGGCTGGGAAAGACATTTACTTCTGCATTTAATAGGTCTCCAAAAACAAACAGGAAGGAAGTCCTTCTTAACAGTTAATTGAACCTACTCTTATAGTCACTTACACCCAGTTCTTCTTCACTCTCTTCAGAAGAGATAGAGAAGGGCTGATCATTTTCTTCCAAGACATATTCAGTACTCTCAGACCTTGTTTTTCTCCTAGATGAACAGCTCTCAAATTTTTCAGTCTCAGGATGCCTTTTCATTTCTAAAAATGATTGAGGGCTCCAAAGAGCTTTTGTAATGTGAGTTATATCTACAGATGTTTAGCATATTAAAAATTAAGAGTGAAAAAATTCTAAGACATAAAAATATACAAGCTCATTCTGTGTGCCATCAGGCTACATTTCATGTAGTCTATAGAAAATGCTACTATATGTTAGCATTTCTACTCATATGTTATCACATGAGTAGAAAATACTACTCATGTGATAACAACAATGAAAAAGGCAAAAAACACCTTAATATTATTAAGAAAACAGTTCTAACTTGTAGATATCCCTGGGGTCCCCACAGACTACATTCAGTGAATAACTGAGCTAAATAAAACCTACTATACCAGGTTGTAGTAAGTCCTATCTGACAAACCTTAAACTGCTCTCTTTTGGGCATCCTCTTGATTTTTATTTATTTATTTTAGAGACTTTACTCTGTTACCTGGGCTCACTGAAACCTCAAACTACTGGTTTTGGGTTTGTTTGTTTTGTAGTTTTTTTTTTTTGTTTGTTTGTTTTAATGGCCGGGGTTGGGTTTGAACCCAGCACCTCCAGTATATGGGGCCGGTGCCCTACTCCTTTGAGCCATAGGCACCGCCCTGTTTTTGTTTTTGTTTAAGCTATCCTCCTGCCTCAGCCTCCTAAATAGCTTGGACTACGGGTATCTGCCACAATGCCCAGGTAATTTTTTAGCACAGATGGTGTCTCCCTATGCTGCCCAGACTGGTCTCAAAATCCTGGCCTCAGGGATCTTCCTGCTTCAGCCTCCCAAAGTGCTAGGATTGCAGGCCTGAGCCACTGTACCTGGTCTCACCTTGAATTTTAAATCGGGCAATTTATAAATTAGAAACTAGATCTCAGACCAGGAATCTCAGAGAAGGATTGAATGAGAAGGAAGAATTTAGATAACTGGGCAGAGTGACCTAAATATTTTCTAAAACCAAAATGCAAATTAGCACTAAAAACACCACAGAAAACATTTAATAGGCTGCCCTCCCTCTTCTTTTTCCCTTCTTTTAAATTACTGTTATGACCACGAATGACATTTCCATCAGTATTGAATCTTCCAGGGGTTCTTCATGTGGTGGATTTAAGAGGAAAAGCTTCAGAATTACACAAAATATGTAGCAGTAATGAGACCTAACTTTCCTTTTCAATGAGAACATGGTGGGATGTACGGACCACACTGTATGAGGTATTTCAAAATTTCAGCACTAACACAACACAGGTCTGAGAGTCAATCATACAAGCTTTTGTTTATATGACATGGGGGTCAAGTTGAGCTTTCATAGGCAGCCTCTTTGTTCTTTCTCTTAGTCCATCTATTCTCTGTTCAGTGGCTGGAAATCTGTGGCGCAGCAGGA
The DNA here is from genome assembly GCA_963573935.1 of Arctocebus calabarensis. Taxonomy (NCBI): domain Eukaryota; kingdom Metazoa; phylum Chordata; class Mammalia; order Primates; family Lorisidae; genus Arctocebus; species Arctocebus calabarensis. Next base: position 807 of record CAUYON010102814.1, on the reverse strand, counting down.
CCATCTGGTAGTACCTCCTCTTCCTCTGCTTTCAGTAATCACATTCATAACAGTAACAACTACCTAATAAGTACTTATCCAAGTACTTTGTGCTAAACACTATATTTTTGTATTATCCCCTACCTCTCCACAACTCTAAGAGGTAGGTATTATCATCCCATTATATTAAATACCTTAGAGCTGAAGCCCCCAACTGGGCCATGGATCAATAGCAGGGCCGTTAGGAACTGGGCCACACAGCAGGAGGTGAGTGGTGGGTGAGCGAGCTAAGTTTCATCTGTATTTACAGCAGCTCCCAATCATTGCCTGAGCTCTGCCTCCTGTCAGGTAAGGAGCACATTAGATTCTCATTGGAGCTTCAACCCTCCTATAAACTGCCTGTACCAGGGATCTAGGTGTGGGCTACTTATGAAAATCTAATGCATGATGATCGGGGGTGGAGATGTGCCTGAATCTTGAAACCACCCCCCACCCACACACACACACCAGTTGGTGGAAAAGTTGTCTTCCATGAAACTGGTCCTTGGTGCCAAAAAGTTTGGTGGCATTGACTTAGAGGAAATTAATTGCCTCAAGGTGGCACAGTTAAGCATGTGGGGATATGATCCCAGACATTCTTTTTTTTTTTTGTAGAGACAGAGTCTCACTTTATCGCCCTGAGTAGAGTGCCGTGGTGTCACACAGCTCACAGCAACCTTCAGCTCTTGGGCTTAAGTGATTCTCTTGCCTCAGCCTCCCTAGTAGCTGGGACTACAGGTGCCCGCCACAGCGCCCGGCTATTTTTTTTGTTTGTTTTGCAGTTCGGCC
>CAUYON010102813.1:0-13902 GCA_963573935.1 Arctocebus calabarensis | reverse complement strand
CCAGTCGGTGGTAACAGTTGTGATCAGTTTCCTCCAATGAGCCGATGCTCCAGAGGTTTGCGCCTGCCTGGGTCACAGTGAGGTCTGTGGCTCCACAACCAGTCTGCTACTCCCTGTCACTGTTTGGCAGGGGGAGGTGGGACCTGACAACCTGGGTACTTAACAGGGGCTGGGGCGTTTCACTCAGTTCCAGCCCTGTCCCTGATTGATGTTGCTGCTGGAACAGAACAAGTTCGCAGAATTTATTTCTGTCAAGGCTATTTTCCCTGATCAGACTGGGCTGCAAATGGGTTTTACTCTGTCTGTGGGTTCCACCCCTTTGTCTCAGCTTTCATTCCCTGAGGGCAGGTTAAGCAAAGCAGCCCCTCTGCGAGTATTCTCCCACAACAATTCCACAACACTTGGAAAGGAAAATCAAACCTTCCCACTACCACACACCCAGTGTACAACGTTGGAAAGTCCTCGGGCGATTGGCCCAGTTAAAGAGGTACCCAATCAATTGTCCTAGCCAGTATCAACCTCAAACCAAAGAGTTGAAAAGTCTCTGGCGACTAGACAGCTGAAGTCTGCTGGCAACTTTAGTATAACTCACTGTAGTGTTCTGTGGGCTCAGGAGGCTCCCCCAAGCCAGTAAATTAGCCAGGGAGGTTGATGCCTCTTTCCCCACCTTGCCCCTCTGTCGCACCCAGTCTCTGGTAACCCTGCAGGGCTATGGTCCAGTTCCCTCCAATGAGCAGATGCTCTAGAGGTTTGCACCTGCCTAGGTGACTCGGGGCTCTGTGGCTCCTCAGCCAGTCCACCAGTTGTGTCGGTGTTGGCAGGGGGGGAGGTGAGGCCTAACAACCTGGGTACTTGATGGGGGCTGGGGCGATTCACTCAGTTCCAGCCCTGTCCCTGATTGATGTAAAGTAGATGAACAAGCTGACAGAACAGAACAAGTTCGCAGAATTTCTGCCCTGTGGAGGAGACGCTGAGCTGCTAATAGTCCTGACTTAGTCTGTAAGCTTCAGCCCTTTGTCTCCACTATCATCCCTTGAGGGCCAGGTGTGCCCGAAATTTAGCAAAGCTTTGGACCGCTTCAGCCAACCATTTTTCAGCCAGCTGCTTTTCGGCTCACTCTCTCACCGCGCTGGGAGAACAGCACAGACCAGCAGCAACCCACGCCCTGTCCACACCCCTCGAGAAAGTGTTCAAGAATCTGGACTCTGTGGGGGACAGATCTCCAGACCTCAGGGTGAGAGTGGAGGGGAGTGCCGGGAGTTCCAACTTGCAGGTAGAGAATATATACAGTTTTATACAGCTTTATGCCTGGCAGGAGAGTGCCCCAGCACAGGGGAAGGAGGTCCGGTTTTTAGAGGGTCTCTCCCGTGAGGTAGAGTGGGAGGACATCTGAACTCTGTTCGCTTGTTTGTATGGAGGTATGGAGTATACTGCGAGCTGTTCTCTTGGGGGAAGGGACTCCCATCCGCTTGGTGATGTGCTCTGTACCTTTTATTTGTATCCTTGGGGTTGCAGGTCGCTCCAGCAAGGTTGATGTGCGTTCCTCAACCTTGTCTCTTGGCTCAACTCCAAACCATTGGCTTTCTCACTAGCTTTCAATCCTTTAACTCTCCTTCTGTACAGGAGCGTCTGCAGAAAGCTGGCTACAGACCGCCATCTTGGCTCCTCCCCTAGATCTTGGTTTTTAATATTTCTCCAATTCAAGGCAACTGTGCTCCCTGGAAAAATCATTTATTCAAGCAGTGAGGCACAAAATACACAAGATTAACATGGGGCATTCTGGAGAGCCAGTAAGACACTAAAAATAAAGATAGAACACCCCTCATTAATTTAATTAGCAAATGTAAACCATATAAATATTTATGGTGTACAAGTGAATGTTTTGATGTATATATGTGTGTGTATATATATATAATACACACTGCTGAATGGCTGAATCAAGCTAATTAACATTTGCATTACCTTGCATACTTGTTCTTCTGAGGTGAGATCACTTAAAATCTAGTCTCTTAGCAATTATCATGTATAAAATATATTATTTGTGAACTGTAACCACCATGATATACAATAGATTCTTGAACTTATTCTTTCTAATTGAAGTTTATTATTATTATTATTAAATCATAGCTGTGTACATTAGTGCAATCAAGGGGTACAATGTGCTGGTTTCATATACAATCTGAACTGTTTTCATCAAACTGTTTAACATAGCCTTCAGGGCATTTTCTTTGTTATCATATGAAGAAGACATGTGTATTCTGCACTTAGTAAGTTCAGGCGAAACTTTCTAACTGAAGGTTTATGTCCTTTGACCAAAACCTCCCTGATCCCTGCATGCCCAAGACTCTGATTACCATAATTTTGCTCTCTGTGTCTGTGGGTCTTGTCATAGATTCCGTGTACAGTGTAGAAGATATAATAAAGGCAGTATTGGTCTTTCTGCACCCGGCTTATTTCACTTAACATAATGTTCTCCAGGTCTGTCCATATTGTCACAAACGACAGGATATCTTCACTTTATAAGGCTGAATAGTATACGTTGTGTGGACAGATTTTCTTTATCCATCTGCCAGTGGACCCTTAGATCGATTCCATATCTTGGCGATTGTGAATTGTTACAGTGAACATGGAAGTGCAGATGCCTCTTCAACACCCTGATTTCATACCATTTGGATATATATATATATCCCACCCAGTAGTGGGATTGCTAGATCATATGGTAGTTCTATTTTCAAATTGTTGAAGAAACTCCACACTGTTTTCCTTAATGGCTATACTAATTTACATTCCCATCGATAGTGTACGAGGGTTCCCTTTTCTCTACATCCTTGCCAACATTTATTTTTGATAGTAGCCATTCTAACAGATGTGAGGTGATATCACATGTGGCTTTAATTTGCATTTCTCTAGTGATTAGTGATATTGAGCAGTTTTGTATGCCTGTTAGCTTTTTGTATGTCTTTTGAGAAATGTATATTCAGGTTCTTTGCCCATTTTTAATCAAGTTATTTGTTTTCTTAGTATGGAGTTGTTTGAGTATTTTTAATACTTGTTGGATATGCTTTGCTTTGCATATATTTTCCCCCATTCCATGGATAATCTCTTCACTCTGTTGGTTGTTTCCTTTGCTGTGCAGAAGGTTTTTAGTTTGTTATGATCCTAGTTTCCTATTTTTGCTTTTGTTGCCTATGCTCTTGGGGTTATATCCAAAAAAATCATTGTAGAGACCAATGCTAAACCTTTCCCACTATTTTTCTTTGAATAATTTTACAGATTTAGTATTGAAGTTTAGATTTTTAACTTAGAGTTAATATTTACTTGTATGTGGTGTGAGATACCATTTTTCTTGCATGTGGATATCAGATTTTCCCAGCTCCACTTGTTGAGGACTGTCCTTTCCCCATTACTATTATTGGCATCTTTGCCAAAAGTCTATTGATTGTAAATGCTTGGATTTGTTTCTGAGCTCTCCATTATCTTCTATTGACCTATTATATTAAAGTTGTATAAAATATTAATATTAAGGGAAGAAGGATAAGACACAGAAACCTTTGTGTTTCTGTAACTTCTCCATAGGGATATAATTAAACTGAAATAAACAAGTTAAAAAATAAAAAAAGCAACTACTTTTGTTTAAAAATTAAATATAGCTATTTATATAAAGCATTAATGACAAAATTGACATAATTGTACACTAAAAGTAGGCATCATTATCACTATTATTATCATCTTGGCACTATTAATGCAATAAAATGGTATGAGGTACTAAATAAAATTTTTCTATTTACCTGGATTGCCAACTAAAGGTCACACCTGAGAACAAAAGTAATAAGTGGGTTGAATTGTGCTCCTCAAAGATATGTTGTTGTCCTAATCCCTAGTATTTCAGAATGCGATCTTATTTGTAATAAGAGTTTTTGCAGATTAGTTACTTAGATGGGCTCATCCTAAGAAGAGAATAAACTTAAAGTGTATCACCCATGGGATTTATTATAAAGGAAAAGATAATAACTTTACAATGGGAAAAGCTGGACTATACATCCTGAAGTAGAGCCCTAAGTCCAATACATCCTTATAAGAAAACAATGGGGAGACACAAGGAAAACACCTTGTGATGATGGGGCAGAGATCGGAGTGAGGCGATTGCAAGCCAGTGGATGCCAAGGATCAAGAGCCACCCCCAGGAGCTGGGAAGAGGCACGGAAGGATTCTACTTGGAGCCTCAAAGAACGCTCTACTCATAACTTGTTCTCAGACCTCTAGCCTCAAGAACTGAGAATAAATTTCTGTTGTTTTAAGCCACCCAGTTTTTGGTGCTTTGGTATGGCTACCATAGGTAACTAATAACAAGGCAGGAGTGGCATTTATATCCCAGGCATTTGTCTTTAGGAGGTTACCAGTCTGAGTAACGTGTCTGGTGCTCCTGAGGAGGGGAAAGAGCCTTGGGGAGGAACAACACAGTGGAATGACAGGCACAGAAGATACCGAGGTCCCACCATTACAGAAGTGAGGCCACAGGGACAGATGAGTTTGAGAGGCAGGCTTGTAGAGGACCATGGAGTGGAGGCAGGGAAAAGGAAATGGTACATCACCACCGGTGGGACTTAGGGGCTCATCCTACCAGGAAACCAACGTCTGGTGGGGCTGCTTAGATTGGAGCCCCCATCAGCATGAGCTCTTTTAAGCTCATGCTTTTAAGCTCTCCCTGTCCACATCGAGCCCATAACCAGCAAGGTAGAAAGACAATCTCCAGCAGCCCAGGAGAAAGACAAAACAACAACAACAACAAAACTTGTTTCCCTTGCTCTTTCCTCTCTCCCCAGCACCAAGAGTTTACCGCAGAGGATGAGGGGTGAGTAGAGGCGGGCAGACCCCTGCTTCATCTGCAGCTTAGCCCTGTAATGCAGGAGCAATGGAAGGAAGAAGGGCAGCTGCCAAAGGCGGGGGGCGGGGGGGGCGGAGAGCTTTCTTTTGGAGAGGAGTTTGAAATTTTCAAAGTATGAGGTCTGAATCTCAGGAACTAAAATAAAATGGTTTTGATAGACCAAAAAGACTAAAATGTTATGAAAACAGAAATGTCATGAAAGGTTTCTGCTTCCCTGTGGGAAAGTGAGAGGTGAATTGAGAATTGCTGAAAGTTCTTATCTGAACAAATAAAAACTTCTGTGTGTATACCTCAATCTCACAACTGATTAGTAATAATGACTATAATATAAGAATTATTTTCACATCTTGACATCTCATCAGCAAAATGTTTCTTGTCTGTAAATAAAAGGAGGTTTCCCTAACTATTTTATTTATCTGAGAGCAAAGCCTCTTTTGATCATAACACAGGACAAAATGTTACTGGTAAGCGAAAGATTCAAAGGGACTAACTCCATTAATTTGGCAAGGTTTATGTGTTTCTAAATGATGAACAGTTTACAAGTGAATGGTGGGGTGGGGGAGGTCTCTAGGGAGACTTGTGCCTTGAAATTTAATGAGTTTATTTGGGGAGTAATTCATTAGGAAATGAGAAAGCAAATGCTTTGTCAAGAGGAAGCTTTCAAAACTATTACTTTGTTTTAATCTGTAGGCTTGATTTTCCATTAAGAAACAAGAGGAAATGTTTTCTCTGGCCAGGCAACTCTTTCAACAGGATACTTTGTTGGTGTTTAATAAGGCAAAGTATTTAGAGGTCTAGCAATTGACCTGCCTCAAAAGGTTTGCAGAATTTCTGAGTCAAGAAAATGTAATTTTATTATCATCATCATTACCACCACCATCATCATCATCAAAGAAAGCTTCTGAGTTTATCTACCATTGTCTCACATTTTAGGGGTAGGTTTGTGACCTTGAGAAAATATCTCTGCCTCACTAAGGTTCCATTTTCTCCCCTACAAATTAAAATAGCATATATCATATAGAAATATTTTTGAGTTTAGAATGCTATATTTAAAGTACTTAACAAAAAAGTACTAATAAATAGCAGAGCCAGGATTCGAACCTCACAATGCCAAACCACAAATTCCAAGTTAATCTTTACCCTCTATTGCCTCCATGTTCATAGAGAATTGTCATGAAGATCACATAGCGATGCAAGAATAAAAGTATGAAGGTCAGTGTAAATATAAATTTGAAAGCCTGTCAGGATAAATACATGACTTTACAATCAGAGCTAACAGCTTTTGGTAGAGATTTTTAAAAGAAAAGAAAGTGCTTCATTAGAGCAGAAAAGACATTCCTTTTGCTCATGGCTTTATCCTATTTCTGGCTCCATCATAATGCTGTCATATATATCTATATATTTGTTGAAAGGATGGCATATGACCAGACACCTGGCAAAGGTAAGATCACATCTAACCAACACTTCTTTCAAGACTAAGCCCTTTATAACAATGATGACTTCATTATCCTTAAAGATTTAGCACACTTGCAAAATATTTAGCCTTTAAGGAAACTTCTTCATAGATGTACATAATTTTTAATTTAGTGCGGTGTGGGAATAGCAGAAAAACTAATTATAAAAGATGGTACAGCTTCACATGCAAAAATAACAGGTATGTCTAGAAAGAAATTATTCAGTTATCCCTCATCAACTCATTTATATTAACTGTAAATACAATATAAGGACACATGGAGCTACAAAATCATGTCTCCGCCATTCCAGAAGCCAAAAATAACTCCCCATCAATCTTAAGATAAAAGTTGAATGTTCCCCATGGTCCCCAAGGCATCTTTCTGGTATTATTCTGGCTTCTTTCCTTGCTCTAGTTCTATTAACTCTTCAATTGGTCAAATGTGCCATCCTCTTTTCCATCTCATGGTTTTTATGCCTGCTGTTTCTTTCAATTAATCAGTCAGATTTCAACACAGACATCACTTCCTTAGGGAATCGCCTCCTCTAACACATCAGACTAAATCAGGTCAGCTTGATATAAATTCTCAACCATAGTTTGTATTTAAAAAGTATTCATCACACTGATTATATATTTTCATTCCTCCTTTTTTGTTTTGTTCCACTAGACAGTTAATCTCTATGATATAAATAACATACAAATTTGCCACATCTTACCAATGCCTTTAACCAGCTTTATGTGCAAATGATTCTCTAATTCCCAACACGAATCCCTTTTTTATCCTGCTCACATGTCTGCTCATCCCCCATCTTCTTCCATCTTTATATCTTTTCTACCACACCTCTTAGCGTCTAGGACCTATCAGGGAACAAGTGATACCTGCACATACCATCTCTAACTCTTAGAAAAAGAAACCATTTAATTATTAATTTTCCTATTTGACAGAGAAGCAAACTAAATTCTAGGAGTCTGATCACTTAACTGAAGCAGCGCAGAGAGCAAGTGCTCAAGCAGAGTCTGGAGTGTGGCTGTTGTCTTTCCAAACTACCCACACTGTACACTCTAGTCCCCCCACCCCCACACCGCATCAAGAAACCCTCGGAGAATGGCTGTTGTACGAGCTACTCCTTTGGGTGCCTGGATTCTGTCTTCTATGCCTGTTTTATTTGAGGTAGGGGTTGTCATAAGGTAGAACAATTGGGAAATGTGTCTTACAATTTTTAAGTGTTTGTCTCATGAGCCAGAGGGTGTTAAGCCAGAAGGGTGTTAAGCCAGAAGTGGGTGCTTGATGCATATGGTACCAAAAAGTCACAAAATGCGGTAGCTGGCAGGAAACCTGGCAATGGGGTCCAGCCCCTTATTTCATAATTAAGAAACCCAGTCTCAGATATGTTATTCTTCCATCCTAAGGGTACCAACTAAATCAGTAGAAGAGAATGTTACACTTATAATGCTGAGGTTTCAATTTTCTGTTGTACCGTGGTGTGCACCTCTGTTCAGTGAATGAATGATAAAATCAAATAACTTACTTTTTAAAGTGAATGATGTCATTTCTCAGACCATCCTACTGTTTTTGGAATGTCTAGCTCTGGGCAGGTGTTCCATTCCTGAGTAATGTCAAAGAAGATTTTAACCACAAAGGATAAAAAGCAAATGAGTGGCACAGGCTCACATTACTTCCCCTGAAGATTGTTCTTGTTGTCCTTTTTCTGGTTGAAAAGACCTGAAATACTGACCAGCGTGGAATTGTGCTTACCAAGCAATATGAGAACACAGCATAGTCTGTCATGGTACTAGCCCTTTGCGCCCTTTGGAGTATTCCACACTGCTTATGTCACTGAAAATACTTCACAAAAGTAGTCATGTTCTATAGTTTTTACTTCAAGGATAAGTTTTATAGTTTGTAGAATTTATAAAATTTTAGTGTGTACAACCCATCAGGGAATTAATGATACCTTGCACCTACCATTAATAATGCTTAGAAAAATAAACTATTTAAGTTTATTATTAATTTTTCTATTTGACAAAAAACTAAATTCTAATAGTCTGATCACTTAACGGAAGCAACAGAGAGAACAGGTGCTGAGATGGAGTCTGGAGTGTGGGTCTGCGGCTTCAAGCCCAACATATTGTCTCTCCACACTATGTATTCTTGTGGCCACTGTTTCATGTAAATTTATGTGATAAAAAAATTCCTACAAATAAATAGAGGGTCTCTGGAAAGAAGCTGCAATGGGTCAGTCCCAGAACATAGGCCAATAGCCATCACTAAGATCTTGGATTTAATCCTAGCTCCTCTTCTCAGGGACTAAAGCATGGTGCAAGATGCCATTAGTGTAGAAGGCACTGCCTCTGTCATCTTCACTCCTGGGCCCCATCCTTCATCCAGAGGTGTCATCAACTTGAGACCAGTGAGATTCTAACCACAACTTCATTAGACTGGGGCGACTGTTTCATGAGTTACTGAAAGTGTAAGAGTTGAAGATAAATAAAATGGGTGATCTTATTTAAGTAAATAAAAAAGTTCTTAGTAGTACATTCCAAAGATACTAGACATTTTGGTATCCCTTTAGAGAAAAGAATCAGTTGAATTTTATGTGCTCTGAAATTATTTTATAGTTTTATCAGACCTAAAATTGAAATATATATACAATTTGTAAATATACTTGTTGTCCAGGCATTATCACTTCCTCCTGTAATCCTAGCACTCTGAGAGTCTGAGGTATGTGGATTGCTTGAGCTCAGGAGTTCAAGAACATCCTGAGCAAGAGAGAGACTCTGTCTCTAATAAAAAGAGAAAAATTAGCCGGGCATTGTGTCACTACTTGTAGTCCCAGCTACTCAGGAGGCTGAGGCAGGAGGATCACTAGAACCCAGGATTTTGAGGTTGCTGTGAGCTAGGCTGACACCATGATATTCTGGCCTGTGTAGTAGAGTGAGATTGTTTTAAAAAAAAAAAAAGGAAAGTGTGAATATACATGTATTTGCTTATAAATATATGTGTTTGTAAATTAGATGGATTTATATATGTATATCCACATGTATATATAAAATATTCTACATACACATACAAGTCCTTTGTGAATACCAGAAATGATAAAATAATGTATTTAAGTGATGCCACTGATTTGCATGATAAAAAGAGAAAATGAAAATTCTAAATGAATACATGAGGGAAATTTTCATCTCACAAATAATCAGATAAATGCAAATTAAATCAATGAGGTTACGTATCATTGCTGTTGCACAGATAAACTTTTAAAATAAATCACAGTTGCCAATGATGGTGAAGTTGTGGTAAAATTTATGAACACGAACCATTTTTGGTGCAATTGCAATATAGGCCTGTCATTTTCTCAAGTGATATGTCAATGTACACTGAGAGAGATAAAGATATCTCAGCAATGCCATTCTCATCCTTTCAGTTAAAATGTTGACGGCATCACCAGCTATACTACTTAAAAATGAAGAATAAAAATGTCCAACACTATGTTATATGTGTCATTGGCATGTTAAACAGATATTAAACCTATTTAACAAATTTGTAACAGCGTGTAAAATATGTGATTTGAAATTTAAAAAGCAGAGTATAAAACTCTATATTCATTCTGATAATTAGAGCCCTGCAAAAATATATTTGCTTAAGTATGCATGTAAATATCACTGTATTATTTTAAACAGTTGGCATCAGGAATGTTTTTACTTTTTTTTTTCTTTCAATATTATGCTATTTCCATAGTTATAATGGGGAAAAGCAGACTGAGTCAGATTCTATCACCAGGCGATAAAGTCATTGTCTTGTTGAAGAGTGTGTGCAGGTGGAAGTTAAGCAGCGTAAATTTAGGAGCCGAAAAAACAGTTGAGTTTGTGGCTGCTCCTTCCCTTGGAACCTGTGAGACTTTGAGCAAATGATTCCTATTCTCTGAGAGTCAGTTTTCTTTTCTACAGAATTGAGGTAATCGTTTCTCATAGCCATGGAGATTTGGTGAATTAAAGTCTTTATCGTGTAGCAAAGATTCTGATACATAATAAATGTTCAAGAAAGAATAGTGACTCTTTTCTTACATTTCAGCAGTAACCCATTGAAGGTCACAAAAATATTAACCAGCAAGTCCTCTTAATACAGGATTATCTCAATAAAAAGTAAAAAAGCAAACAAGTAGGAAAACCTGTGCAGTATGCATCTGATAAAACTATTCCACTGGGGGCCTCACCCAAGCAATATATTTTATTGTGATTGCAAATTTTTTCCTATTTTTTTTTATTCAGGCATTTTGAATTTTGGACTTCATATGGTTATTGCAACAGAAATGACTTTATAAAATTAAATTTCAATCCTGTCCTTGATAAACAATTATATCAAGTAGATTTTTCTATAAGAAACTAAATACCTGGATAGCAAACAAATTAATTGTAAACAACTCTTCTTCCCTCCCTACTTCATGTCCTGTCATGTGCATCTTGACTTAGTTCCCTGAAAGAGTTAACCTTCCTTCTCCCCGCCTCCCACCCGGCCTCACCAAAAGCTGGAGCAGTTCACTCTTCTTCCCAGGGAGGTCTGGCCTATTTCATGTGAGCACAATGGATAGGTTCCAAAGGATCCCACTGACTCACGTATTATAGAGAGTTTCTAATACAAAGATTCATAGAGACAGCTTTTAGATTTTCAAATATACAGTTTTAACTTGAAAGCTGTGCACGTTTGGTCCAGGAGGGTATAACAATGGCTCCCCAACATTGTTCCTCTTTTCAATATAACCACACTTGAAAAGAATTCTGTTTCTTTAGCAATCAAAGTATCCCAAGGACACAAGGTCCTCGGTGTTCTCATCTCAGGAGGACTCCATGTGAGAAGAGCCACTGTAGTTTCTTTTGAACATTCCATCATTGCCTCTCAGCCCATCTAGATCAGCATTGGATGGAGGACAATGTTTCTAACTGGAGAGCTGGGGTGACACAGAAAGAAAAGAAATCAATGAGATTTATCACCTTCCCTTCATGATGTGCCTTGGCAGCAAAGTGACTCAGGCAGTTAAGAAGCATATTGCATGTACAAAAATTTAATGAGCTCTTGGAGACTCTGTGATCTCCAGTGAGGATTTCATTGGGAAATTTCTACATTTGATGTCTTTCATGAGTATCTTTTCCAAAATTCCAGTGAAGCTTGCAACATCCTTGAGAAGTGAATGTGAATTTACAATCAGGATTTCCTCTAGATGACTATTCTTTTCCCCCACAAAGGTAATTTCATCTTTTCTTTAGAAACAATGAATGGGTCAAAATATCTGGTGTATAAATTATATACCTTCAATGAAGAATTTATTTTTAAAAAATATACAATCATGAATGAAGTACGTCTATTTCAAAAGATGCCTAGAAGAGAGTCATTAGATGGTTACCCTATCCTTCTTTAATTCACTCATTAATTAATTAATGCTTCCATTCTTAAGATACTTTACTTAGGACAATGTTCTCTAAATCCATTTAGGTAAATATAAAAGATGCAAAGTCTCCATCTTTTTATGGCTGGATAGTATTCTATGATATACATACAACCACATTTTATTAATCCATCCATGGGTTGATGGGCACTTGGGTTGTTTCCACATCTTTACAATTGTGAATTGAGCTGCAGCAAACATTCAAGAACAAAAATCCTTATGATAAAATGATTTTTTTCTTCAAGTTGATAAATTAATGAGATTGCCTGATCAAATGGAAGGTTTACTTTTTGTTCTTTGAGGATCCTCCATACTTCTGTCCAAAGTAGTATTGGTATTGTATTATTTTGCAATCTCACCAGCAAAGCATAAGTGTTCTCCTCTCTCTACACCCACAGCAGCATCTGCAGCTTTGGGATCTTTGTGCAAAGCTTTGAAAAAGACTGGCGATGTAGCCATGCATGGATTTGGGAGGTGAATACTAAAACAGAGAGGGCAACTAGTGTAAAGGCTCTAAGCACAAGTATGCCTGATCTGTTCTGAGAATAGCAAGAAAGCTAGTACATCTGAAGCCAAGTGAATGGAAAGGAAAGCAGAAAGACATGAGGTCAGACAGGCCGGTAGAGTCACAAAGGCAGTTAGGACTGTGCTTCTTTACTCTGAGAAAGTGAGGAGCCACTGAAAGTTCTGAGGCAATGGAGTGATGTTATCAACTTGTAAAGTTATTACTCTGGATGTTTTGATGGAAATATTATTCATCTTCCTGGATCTTCTAGGAAGCCTCACCTGCCACTGCCCTCTCAAGGGGATTGCCTCATCAGCACATGTCGGACACATTCGTGTATGCCTTCAACCACATTTACTCACAGCAGCCAGAAATAGAGAAATACATAAGATCTTGTCATATTTAGAATCCCCAGAATTCAGAACTCATGCTTGTTTGGGGGAAAAAAAAATAAAAACCTTTATATGGGTCATTTGATGTGACACAGGGACTCACTTTCCCCTTGCAAAGAAAAGTGAGTCAAACACATCATACTCAGGTCATGGGAGGGACTGTGACTTGTATGCAATAAAGGTAATCTCAATTGTCTCTAATTAGAACTCTGACCTAATTCAGCCAACTGCTTAGAGAAGACAAATGGGCCCACCTCATTTCAAAATGAGTGGTTACTGATTGTCTTTTTTTTTTTTTTTAATTTTCACCAAATTCAAGTATTATTAGTATCTGATCACGCTGGTGCTCAGTGTTTCTTTCTTCTTTCTCTCCCTTCATCTGTCATTAAAATAGATCTAGGATGAATCCTGAAAACAATACTTATATTCCCAAGAAGGTTTCATAATGTCTTGATTTAGGAAAGGCAATCAGTGATCCCAAATGATTTTCACTAAAAGTGGATTATAGACATGTTTTGTTTGTTTGTTTGTTTCGTGGATTCATTACTGTCTTCCTCTGGTCAGCCCTGGGTATAGCTAATCACCAGGCATCTTATACTGGTATCTACTAAAATGTGACAAGTTCTGCTCAGTCTTGTGGGAATAATGTTGACACCAGATGATGGTGGTGATAGTCTACCACTGCCTCAGTAATCTTGTCCTGGCCTTTGTTGTTGTTGTTGTTCTGAGTACTTCTATATCTTGCAGAGGAAAAAGAAGCATTTACCACTTTCTCCAAACCTGGCTGGAATGGGACTGACAATAAGAAAGTTGATCTCAAATCCATCCACTCAAGGACCTCCCTTAGACATTAAGTATTTCCTTATGGTGCCATTAGCAGAACATTTGAGTTTTCAATGTTTCTGCTGCAGTCCCAGCCATATAAAAGTAGTTCTCCCCTTAAGAAGCTCTAGGTCTGTCTAAGTATCTTCTACTTTCTTTTTAGCACAGTCATTCTCAAGCATACACAGGGGCTTGTTAAAAACACAGAGGAGGGGAGGGGAGGGGGGAGTATGGGTGGAGGGAGGGCAATTGGTGGGCTCACACCTACGGTGCATCTTAGCAGGGTACTGGAGAAACTTATTAAATGTAGAGTATCAATGTCTTTATATAGTGATCAAGAAAATGCCATGAAGGCTATCTGTAACAGTACGATCAAAACATTTCTGAATGTATATGAATCGTGC
>CAUYON010102812.1:0-22171 GCA_963573935.1 Arctocebus calabarensis | reverse complement strand
TCATATAGTGATTAAAAGGCCATGATGGCTATGTTAAATAGTTCAATGAAAATATTTCAGAATGTATATAAAGTCAGCACATTGTGCCCCATGATTGCACCAATGTACACAATTATAATTTAATAAAAATTAAAAAAAAGAAAATTACTAAATGTAGACTATAAATGTCTTCATATAGTGATTAAAAGGCCACGAATGCTATGTTAAATAGTTCAATGAAAATATTTCAGATTGTATATAAAGTCAGCACATTTTGCCCCATGATTGCACCAATGTACACAATTATGATTTAATAAAAATTTTTTAAAAAACTAAAAAAATCAATAATATCCCCAATAAGGTTTAGACCAGTGTTTCTCAAACATATATCATGGACTGATACATGGTTCTACTGTATAAGATTAGCACCAGCTTGCACCATAAGCAACTCACTTGAAGTGGTCTACACCCTGTTCAACAAGACCCTGGGACTCCACACAGTACTGAATTGCTATAAAAGTTTTTAAACAATAGTTCTTTATGTCTGACTGATCTTGTCTTGGAAAAGTAATGAGCAGATAACAGACTGACAGCTCAGAGACCACATTAAGAGCGACATTAGCTTACACCAGCCCACAGATGATATTGAGATGCTAAATACCCCCAAATCATCCCCATCATGCTTTCTTCTATTCTCAGATTCCTAAAAGTCCAACTGAGGCAAGAAAAGTCTTCTGATTTGGGGAGATTGGCATTCAAGATGGGACCACACAAGAGACTGGTAATCAGAGTGAATTTGCCATGAAGTTTGTCAGGTGTAAGTTTCAGGACCCCTCACTTGAATGAACCTGCTGAATAAACATGTAATGCCTGACAATTAAGTTTGTGAACTCATGCTAGAAAAAGTGCTGCATGCCTCATTGCTAAAAATCACTACAGTTACCTTCACCATACTTTCCTTAGGAAGCTATGCACCAATGCCAGCACCTACTCCACCCTTCAAAGAAATTTTGAAACTCTTTTTTCAGAATGATCATCAGAGCTGTTGTCATATGAAAGTCTGACAGTTTCATGAACCAGGTGCTTATTTTGGCAATACTGTAGGACAGGTTTCATAATCTTAGTATATCAGTGTCTCACAGCTGTGATCGTGTCAATGCATGGCAGTATATTGCTGAGTGGTGATTATTTTTGTTATTGCACTTTTTTGTGTGCCTTATGGTGGTCATTCCACAAAAAGTTCCACAATTGATTTCAAGGGTAGACTAGGGGCTGGCATCAGTGCATAGACTCCAAAGGGGAGTGCTTTGAAGGTGATCTTTAATGATATTCAGCAATGAAGTATGTAGCACATTTTCTAGAATGAGTTCACTAACTTGATTGTCAGAACTTGTGTATTTCCATGCCTAAGATTTACTAATAATTTTGTGTTTTTAAGGGAGTCATCTACATTGTATGTGTCAGTCTCCCACAACCTGATCTTCCCCACTTGAGGACTTAGGCCTAAGTTCACCAAGCCATTAGTTATACCAGATGACACCACACACATTTTGCAGCTCTGTAGGCATCAATGTTTTATCCTCACTCTACCTGCTTTCCCAAGGAGGAAATTTTTGGATACACTCTACCTGTGTATACCAAAAGCCTCAGAATGGAAGCTCAGTAAAGCCATTTACTCCCTGAACTTGAATAGGTAGCTACACTCCTACGAGCATTGGTTCCTTTATGTCTACAATGAAGGCAAAAGCAGCATCCTTAAATGTCTCAGGAGCACACAAGCTAACATGCCCAGTGCAGAGCTGGATGTTAAACACATTGACTCCCATGTACGTTGTATTTAACTCATGTTAGTTTTGAGCCTGGGGCCTCATGAAGCATATATAATTCACACATCTCTACCTTGGGAACTGTGTGATAAAGCACCATGGCCGAAGGGAAAAAATGTTTTTTTCTAGTGTGGCAGTCATTGTGTTAAGAGGCAGTATGCAGTGACTTAGCACTCAGCTTCTGGAGTAGAACTCCTCCCTGGGTTCAAACCCTGACTGTGCCATTGATTAGCTGTGTGACTTTGCAAGTTACCCAAGCCTTGGTTTCCTCAGTTGTAAAATAGGGACTAATAAAGAAAATCTATCCTGGGATCACTCTGAAGATTAATAAGATGATTCATAAAAAGGATGAGCAGATTCCTTGGGGCACAGTGAGTGTTCAGCAAAGGCAACTATTATTATTTTGCAAACACAGGTGAGGGATTTAGTCTGAGACATATAGAAAGCTATCTGAGACCCCAGGTAAGAACTAAAGGATCCCATGACACTGGAGCTGAGCTAAGTCAACAGGCCACTCAGGGCTCAGACCCACATCTCCAGCTCTTTGGTACAGAAAAAGTTCACTTCCACTACCACCACACACACACAAAGGCAGCCTCCAAGCCACCAAGCCTGCCTCCCTCTGTGGAGACCTAGCAGCTTCATGCAGACACTCACCAGTTCCCAATTTGCTCCAGTTATCATTCTCCCAATATCTCCCCAGAGGCTGACTGATGGCAACAGGCAACAATCTATAGCTCTGCAACAGAGTCTTTACTACCAGCCCTCTAAGAAATGATTATGTTGAGGTAATTTCAAACCCCTAGACTATGAGGTGGTGTCTCATATACTAAACTGCAGTGAGCAGTGTATAAAAGTATTACAAGGAGACCTTGTATTTCATAGCATACTGAGAAAGGAGCACACACAGGGGCAAATTGATTCCAGAGGAAGGCAAGCACAGAGGTATCAAATGATTTGCATTCAGCCTTATAGATGGAACAGAGAACTAAGCTTCAAGCCTACATGCCCATTTTAATATCCCTGCACTGCTCCAGGGGAGACACTATGGCCAATACCACAGAAACACCGTAATTCATACCATCAAGGCTCTAGGATTCTGCCACAGCTACCTCCAGAAGGTAGATGGATTTTTCTCTGCCTTTCCCATAATTATCACTAAAAATGCATTCCTTGGAGTACCTCCTTCTTCACAAACCTCTTTTCACAGGAAAGTTTCCTGAAGGTGAGATATATAGACCAATAAAATACAGAATCCAGAAGTAGACTGATAGATATATATAGTCACCTGACTTATAACATAGGTATCCTTGCAAGTAGAAGGGAAAGGATGTTATTTTCAAATACTGCTGCTGGGTTAACTGGATATCTGTATGTGGAAAAAACTGACCTTGGACCCTACCTCACACCATACACAAAACTCAATGCCATATGGATTATACATCTAAATGTGCAAAGTAAAACAATAAATGTTTTAGGCAAAAACATAGGAGAATATTCTCATGGCCTTAGGGTAGGCAAAGATCTTTTAAGTAGATCACAAAAATGCTAACTAAAGGGGAAATATTAACAAATTGGGCTGCAATTACACATATTGATACAAATCAAAAGATACCAAGAAGGGAATGAAAAGCTAATCAATAGAATGGGAATGGATATTTGCAAAATCAAAAAGGACTTTTATCCAAAGTATAAAAAGAACTTCTATAAATTAATAAGAAGAAGACAGACAACCCAAGAGAAAAAGTGGGCAAAATGCATGAACAGAAAGTTTATAAAATCAGTATCCAAATGGCCAATAAATACATGAAAAGGTCCTTAGATATCAGGGAAATGCAAATTAAAAGTACAATGTAATATCTCTCACTCCCATCATAGGCTACCATTAAAGAAGACAGTAATAACATCAAGGGTTAGAGCAATTATAACTTTCATATATTACTGACCACAGAATAAATGGCTATAAACACTTCATAAAATGGTTTCACAGAATTTGCTAAAGCCAATCACCTGTATAACCTCAATAACTCTCCTCCTGGATAGATGCCCAAAACAAATGCATACATGTATTCACCAGTAAACATGTATAAGCATATTCATAGCAGTCCTATCTGTATTAACTGAAAAATGGAAACAATCTAGATTCCCATAAACAGTTCAATGGAAAAATAAACCATGATGTGTTCACACAATGGAATACATACTATACTGCAAAGAGAAGAAATGAACTACAATCACATACAAAAAGATGGATGGATCTCACAAACAAAATGTTGAGTGAAAGAAGCCAGATGCAAAAGAAACCACACATTGTTCAATGCCATGTATATAAAGTTAGAAAAACTTAGCAAAAAATTATTCAAACTTATTCAAAAATTAGCAAAACTAGTCTACACTCAACAAGTCAAGAGGGAGCTCAATGAAGTCTTCTTGGGACCTGGTAATGTTCTGTTTCTTATTTCACATAATTGTTACAGGAACATGTTCACTTTGTTAATTTGTAACAAGCAGTATATTTATGCTTTGTGTCATTTTCTATGTGTGTGCTATTTATTCATCAATAAAAATTTTATAAAAGTGAAAAGAAATCAAGTCTTCTGAATTGGGTCCAAGAGTTGGGCCACAAGATGACAAAGGAGATGGTAAAGTGAGGTATGTTTTTTCTTGGGGAGGGAATAATTGATGCTAGGAAAAACATAGTGGTGCTGGTTGGTCAAAAAGCATAAAAAATGTTCATAGAGTAGATGGAGGGAATAGGGAGAAGAGCTTCTATAACTAAGCACCAAGACCTATGCTAAGTGTCACTTTATATGAGCCTCATCTCAGCTAATGAAGCAGACACTGTACCATCCTATGTTACTGCTAAGGAAACTGAGGCACTGACAGGGGACAGAACTCACACCTAGGTCTCAACAGTTTCAAACTTGTGTCCCCAAACTCTGTAAGTAGTCCATAGGATGGAGTAGCTATTTGCCATGTGGGGGAAGCTGTCATCCCATGGCTCAGGAGGTCCTCTGTCTCAGTGACTTCCCAGCAGAAATGTAGGGACTACAGCAGGCAAGCGAAGCCTCCATTTCTCAGCAGGTTTGTAGGTACTGCCCTCCTGCTCAACATCATCTCTTTAATTGGCACAACCCCACTGTGCAACAAGGAAAACATTTACAGTGTTAACAAGTCAAATTGTTAATTAAGAGAACAATACCTTCAGGGTATTTTAATTTAGGGTGGATACCAACTGGGATCAAGAAGACATTAAAGCCATTGGAATTGTGTGGTTTCTACACCCAACTGGCTACTACATGGAATTTAATAAAGATGACTTATACTTTATAATTATGACTTCCAAACACCAGCACATAAGGCCTTTGCTGTCTCCAAAGGGATGGAAGTCTGTACTTGGAGGGCTAATAACTTAGAAAGGAAGACTATGTAAAGGGGCTTGTAGAGAGTTATGCTGCCTGGATCAAATCCTAGATCCACCACTTACTAGCTGTGGTGAGTTGAGTTACTCAACATCTCTGAGCTGCAATTTCCTCTCTTATAAAATAAGAACACTGGGAATTCTGGGAAGATGGCTGACCGGTAGCAACCCTCAGCAGAGGCTCCTGACCAAAGGGAGAAAAACTGAATGGAATCAGACTCTATAAAGCCAAAGGTGGGGAGCTGAGCCAAGAAAGAAGTTTGGCAAGCTGTAACTCCAAGGAAGAGCATTCAAGAAAACAAATTGCAGGTATAAAGTCTACCAACTAGAGGACAAGAAACCTCTCCCCACAAGCAGGAGGCTGACTGTAGGCTATCTGCAAGTGAGCAGGGAAAAAAAGACCTCTCATTTTACCTCACTGGAGAGAGCCGCTAAACACCAGGTCTCTTTCTCCAGGGAGTCCTACTTGTGAACCTAGACACCACCCCGACAGGCATACAATTGAACAGATATTTTCCCCTACAAGTCCAAACTCCCAGTCCACCTTTCCTTCCTCACATGGTGGCCTGAAGTTCTGCCCCCCTGCAGGTGCAGTGTTTGGCTGTTTCCTGAGAGATCCAGAAATAGTGTGGACCATGAACCACTGCCTTACTGAGTTTCATTTGTGATGAAATCTGTGACTAATAGGGAAGAAAGAGGGTGCAGGAAGAAAGGGATGCTCAGCAGAAGGAGGGGAAGTCTCCTAGTTATGACTATGCCTGGCCAGTGGTGGTGTTGACCCTCAGTTCAGGCTGTGTCTGGTGGGATGGGATGCAGAACCCCCAGCTCTGATAGCGCCACAGTGTGAGAATGGTTGCCCCATGTGGACTGAGTTCAGCAGGCAGGGCTGGTCTCCACCCCCTGCTGGGACTGTAAGCAGAGGCTTACCAAGCATGGACTGAGACCTGAGAGCAAAGGCATGGTCCCCTAACTCCAACAGAACCCTTGAGCAGTGGCTTGCTAGGTGTGAACCAAAACCTAAGGGCAAGGGTGTGGTCCCCTATCTCCAGTGGGGCAGTGAGCAGAGGCTTACTGAGTAAGGACTGAGACCTGCAGGTGGGGTGCAGTGCCCTAACTCCAACAAAGCCTGTGAACAGAGGCTTCCCAGGCAGTGGATTGAGACTTACAGGCAGGGCCGTGGTCCCCTGACTCCAACGGGTCTGGCAAGCAGAGGCTAGCTGGGTATGGACTGAGAGTGGTGGGCAATGGCATGGCCCCTGGCTCCAACTGGGCCTGTGAACAGAGAAGCAGACAACAGTGTGGACTGGGACTGGCAGGTGGGGATGTGGATCCCTGGTTCTGTGATGTTGGAGGCCCTTGAATCCCTCTCTGTTGAGCAGGGTTTGCACTGCCTGAGACAATTAATTGGAACCCATGTCTGGAGCTGTCCACTTGCGGGCATTCTAAGCTTGACTTTTGAAGTTCTGTAGCAGAAAAGAACTGAAGGGTTGGGGCTGGGCACAGCAGCTGTTTGTATCTCTTCACAGTCAAAATTTAAATCTGTGGCTTCTTAGGATAGGGTAGAAGTTAGCTGATATCAAAACAGCTAGCTTGCCCTATCTCACCAAGTAGGTCCTCAGAGTCTCTGGCCAAAACTCTGAAAGGGGCCTTTGTAAGGTTGTAGGAGATAAGCCACAATTACAAAGCCTAGCACTTTGGTAAGAGGTTATCTCTACCACCTGGGAACCCCAATTCAATCTCATCCTACCATTTCTAATAACCAAATGGTGGAAAATAAACATGATGTGGACCCAACAGAAGAACTCTGGCAAAATGAATAACCAGAGTAGATCAACCCCTCCAAGAAATGACAAAGGACATACAACTAAAGATGCCATGCATAGACAAATGACAGCAATGTCAGAAATAGAATTCAGAATATGGATAGCAAATAAGATAAATAGAATGGAAGAAAAGATAGAAATAGAATTCCAAGGAGTAATTCTAAAGTTGTCTCAAGAAACTAATTAATTAAAAAACCAAGTCACCAAAGATATGGACATAATGAGAAAAGAGATAGCAGAGCTCAAGGAAATGAAAAAGGTAGTTGAGGAGCTACGAAATACAGTATAATTACTTAGTAATACAGTGGACCAGGCAGAAGAAACTTCAGGATCTCTGAAACTGAAGACAAAGCTTTTGAACATTCCCAAATGCTCAAAGAGGCAGACAAATGAAGAGCAAAAACTGATCATTCCCTGAGAGATTTGTGGGATCAACCCAAAAGATCAAACATCCATCTTATAGGAATTCCTGAAGGAGAAGAGGATGGTCCTAAAGGTGTAGTTTACTCCAAGTGATTTTGGAGGAGACTCTCCCAAGCATTGCAAGAGATACAGAACTTCAGATAGTCAACAGTTTCAGAATCCCAGCAAGACTCAGTCCAAATAAAGCATCTCCTAGACACATTGTGATTAACTTTGCCAAAGTTAAGATGAAGGAGAAAATTCTGCAAGCAGCCAGACATAAGAAAAGCATCACCTACAAAGGTAGAAATATCACAATGACTGCAGATCTATCAACTGGAATGTTTCAAGCCAGTAGAGAATGGTCATCAACCTTCAATCTCCTAAACAAAACAACTTCCAGTCCAGGATCCAGCTAAACTTGGTTTTATTTGTGGTAGAGAAATCAAATACTTTAAGGACATGACATGTTGAAGAAATTTGCCATAACTAAACCAGCTTTCCAGGATATTTTCAGACCAATCCTCCACAATGACCAGCACAATGCTCTATCTCCAAAGTAAACTCACCCAGAAATTTTTGAACAAAACCCAACTTCCACAGAGGTGAAAGGATTAAAAATGTCCACTGGACATCTGAAAATCATGACACCCAAAGCACAACCAGGCTTATCAATTCTCTCAATTAGTGTGAATGGTTTATTATTTTATTTATTTTTTATTAAATCATAATTGTGCACATTAATGCAATCATGGGGTACAATGTGCTGGTTTTATATACAATTTAAAATGTTTTCATCAAACTGGTTAATATAGCCTTCACGGAATTTTCTTAGTTATTGTGTTCAGACATTTATATTCTACACCTAGTAAATTTTACATGTACCCTTGTAAGATGCACTGTAGGTGTGATCCCACCAATTACTCTCCCTCCATCCATCCTCTCTCCTTCCCTCCCCTCCCTCTCCTCTTTCCCCTTCATCATATATAATCTGAAATGTTTTCATCAAACTGTTTAACATAGCCTTCATGGCATTTTCTTAATCACTATATGAAGACATTTGTATTCTGCATTTAGTAAGTTTTACCTGTACCCTTCTAAGATGCACCAGTAGGTATGATCCCACCAATGCACTAACCAATTGCACCAATTGCAGTAATGTACACAATTATGCTTTAAGAAAAAAAAAAAAAGAAATAAAAAACACAAAGGCGCTGGATTGTCTATTCTGTTTGCCTACTTCCCTGTGTGAAAGTTATTGTGTAAGTTGAAGTAGGGAACAAAGTCCAATGGCCCACTGCCCCAGGAAGGTGATTAGCCCTAGCTGCAACTTGGCAGGGCCCTCTAGCACATTCTTTCCTTTAGGGAGTAACTGCCTGAGTTTTTCAACAAGGCGACTTCTGCGAGCTGGGGGCGAATATCCCCCAAAACTCACATCTAGCCCAAATACTGGAAATGTTCCTTCTCAGGCCTTCCTACCTCAAGGAGCACAAATGAGACTGATTCACTTTGCAAGGGTGCAGGGGACTGTGCCCCTTTATAATTTCATGCCCAAACCCAGAGTTCAACAGGGACAGAGATGTGGTGGTGGCACCACCTGGGAGCAGAGAAGCCATTGAACACTAGCGGGGAGCCAGATCAGACCCAAGAGATTATTATAATAATCGGTGGCAGATTATTCCACAGAGGAGGCATTGATTTCCCTTGTCTCAGTCAGGCCCATATCTCTGTTGCTTCCTCCCACTGAAGGGAGCCAGGCCACAGCCCTTGGGCACTACCAGTGGTGATGCAAGACTACGACATAGGTCAGGGAAGGAGGCACCAATTCCTCTGGTCTGACTCTTGGTCTAGGTGAACCTTCCCAGACCACCAGAGAGAGCTAAACTCCAACATCTTGGGTTTCTGGGTCTGAGCTGCTTGTGGAATCCACTGCCAGGTTGCTGGTCACCAATCAAATTCTCACAGTTGAGCAGTGTTTTGTACTGCTCAGAACAATTGCTTTTGGAACTATCAACTTGGGCAGTACACTTGGGGACCCTCCAAGGTTGAACCAAGGCTGTTCAACCAAGGTTGAACTGGGAGGGACTGACTTCTCCTGCAATAGGTTCTGGGGAGGGGGAGAGGATCTCAGTTTCCTGTATATTGCCCTAGCTGTGATTGTATCCTTATCTTGTGACTCAATAGGATTGGATAGTAGTTGGTTGACTACAAGACAGAGCTAGCTAGCCGTATCACAACAATTTGATTCTCAGAGTCTCTAGCTGCAAGTCTGAAAGGGACCTCTGTAAAGCTGGAAGTAAAAAGCCACAATCACTAAACCCTGCTCTTTGGTTTTAATACTCAAACTACGGAAATTAAGCATGGAGCAGAACCAGAGGAGGAACTCTGGTAACATGTATAATTAGAGCAAATCAACTCCCCTAAGGAATGACAATGTTCATCTTATGAATGCCAGAAGATGCCATTCATAAACAAATAGCCAAAATGTCAGAAATAGAATTCAGAATATGAATGGCAAATAAGATAGATAAATTGGAGGAAAAGATGGGTATTGAAATCCAAAACATTATACAAAATTTGTCTGAAGAAGTGAATTCAAATACAGTTTTACCAAGAATATGGACATAATGAGAAAGCAGATAGCAGAGCTCAGTGAAATGAAAAAAATATTTAAGGAGCTCCAAAATTCACTAGAATCCCTCAGTAATAAAGTGGAGCAGACAGAAGAATGGATTTCTGACATTGAAGACAAAGCTTTTGAACGTGCCCAAATGTTCAAAGAGGCAGACAGATGGAGATCAAAAACTCTTTCCCGGAAAGAGTTGTGGGATCACTCTAAAAGATCAAACATTCATCTTATAGGAATTCCAGAGAAGAAGAGGCTGGTCCTAAAACCACAGGATTTTGGAAGAGAATTTCCCAAGCATTCAAAGGGATACTGAAATTCAGACAGCAAACAGTTTCAGAACCCCAGCACAACTCAATCTAAATAAAGCATCTCCCAGGCACATTGTAATTAACTTCACCAAAGTTAAAATGAAGGAGAAAATTCTGCAAGCAGCTAGAGGTAAGAAAAGCTTTACATACAAAGGGAGAAATATTAGAATGACTGCTGATCTCTCAGCTGAAACTTTCTAAGCCAGAAGAAGTTGGTCTTCGACCTTCAATCTCCTAAAACAAAATAACTTCCAGCTTCACCTATGATGGAGAAATCAAATATTTTAATGACATACAGATGTTGAAGAAATTTGCCACAACTAAAACATCTCTCCAGGATATTCTCAGTCCCATTCTACATAACAACCCGCACAATGTTCCATGACAAAGTAAACTCACCCAGAAACTTTTGAACAAAACCTAACTTCCACAGTAGGCTAAGGACTAAAAACATACACTAGACATTTGAAAAACATGACACCCCAAACACTATCACACTTTTCAATTCTCTCACTTAATGTGAATGCCTTAAATTGTCCTCTAAAGAGGACAATGGATGACTGGATTAGATGACTGGATACATAAACTCAGACAAGATATATGTTTTGTACAAGAATCTCACCTTTCTTTAAAGGATAAAAATAAACTCAAAGTGAAGGGATGGACATCTATAATTCAGGCCAATGGAAATCAGAAAAAAGCAGGTGTTGCAATTTTATATGCAGATACAATAGGCTTTAAACCAGAAATGGTTAGCATACACAAGAATGGTCACTTCATATTTGTCAAGGGAAACACCCAACATGAAGATATTTAAATTATAAACATTTCTGAACCCAACCATAATGCCCCTCAATTTATTAAGGAGACCCTAACGGACATGAAAAATTTGATATCTTCCAGCACCATAATAGTTGGAGATTTTAACATCTCTTTGGCTGTGTTGAATAGATCCTCCAAGATTAAACTAAGTAAAGATATTTTGGACTTGAACCCAACCATAGCACAACTTGGCTTAACTGACATCAATAAAACAGTTAATCCTAATAAAACTGAATACACATTCTTCTCATCAGCCCATGGAGCATTCTCCAAAATTGATCACATCTTAGGTTACAAGTCTAACTTCAGCAAATTTAAAAGAATAGAAACTATTCCTTATATATCTTTTTTTCTGGCCAGGGCTGGATTTGAACCCATCACCTCCGGCATATGGGGCCAGCTTCATACTCCTTTGAGCCACAGGTGTTACCCTTATTCCTTGTATCTTCTCCAATCATCACAGAATTAAAGTTAAACTCAAAAATTACAGGAATCTTCAAACTTATACAAAGTCTTGGAAGCTAGATAACCTTATGCTTATATGAATGATACCTAGGTCATAGAAGAGATTAAGAATGAAATTGCCAAATTTTTAGAACAAAATGACAATGAAGAAACAAATTATCAGAACCTATGGAAAACTGCAAAGGCAGTCCTAAGAGGGAAATTCATAGCATTCCATGCCTTCCTGAAGAGAACAGAAAGAGAAGAAGTCAACAACTTGATGGGACATCTAAAGAAACTGGAAAAGGAAGAATATTCCAACCCCAAACCCAACAGAAGAAAAGAAATAACCAATATTAGACCAGAATTAAATGAAATTGAAAATAAGACTTATTCAAAAGATCAATGAATGAACATGTTGGTAATTTGAAAAGATTAATAAAATTGATAAAGCTTTAGCTAACCTAACCAGAAGACTAAAATCCTTAATATCTTCAATCAGAAATGAAGACAAAATAACAACAGACATCTCAGAAATTCAAAAAATCCTTAATGAATACTATAAAAAACTTTATTCTCAGAAATATGAAAATCTGGAGGAAACAGACCAATACCTGGAAACATGCTACCTTCCAAAATTCAGCCAAAATAGAATTGGAAATGTTGAATAAAACTATATCAAGTACTGAAATAGTATCAACTATATGAAATCTCCCCCAAAAAGAAAAGTCTGGAACCAGATGGTTTCATTTCAGAATTCTACCAAACTAGTTAAAGAGGAACTAGTACCCATATTATATAACCTTTTCCAAAACATAGAAAAAAAAAAAAAAAGGAAAACTCCCCAATACATTCTATAAAGCAAATATCACCCTAATACCCAAACCAGGAAAAGACCCAACTAGGAAAGAAAACTATAGACCAATTTCTTTAATGAATATAGATGCAAAAATATTTAATAAGATCCTAGCAAACAGAATCCAGCAACACATCAAACAAATTATACACCATGACCAAGTTGGTTTTATCCCAGGGTCTCAAGGTTGGTTCAACACATGTAAATCTACAAATATAATACACCACATAAACAAAACAAAAAACAAGGACCATATGATTCTCTCAGTTGATGAAGAAAAAGCTTTTTTATAATATCCAGCATTCTTTCATGATCAGAGCATTTAAGAAAATAGGTATAGAAGGGACATTTCTTAAAATGATAGAGACCATCTACAGCAAACCCACAGCCAATATCAGTAAAATTGAAAACATTTCCACTTAGATCAGGAACCAGGCAAGGTTGTCCATTGTCTTCTCTGACATTTAACATTATAATGGAAGTGTTAATCATCACAATCAGACAAGAGAAAGCAATCAAGGGTATCCAAATAGGGTCAGAGGGGATCAAACTTTCACTATTCACAGATGGTATGATTTTATAACTGGAAAACCCCAGGGACTCAACTACAAAACTCTTAGAAGTGATCAAGGAATACAGCAGTGTCTCAAGATACACAAACAATACTCACCAATCAGTAGTTTATGTATATACCAATAATTGTCAAGCTAAAAAAATAGTCAAGGACTGTATTCCCTTTACATTAGTGCCAAACAAGATGAAATAGTTGTTAATTTAACTAACAAAGGAAGTGAAAGATCTCTACAAAAAGAACTATGAAACTCAAAGGAGAGAAATACCTGAAGAAATGGAAAACCATACCATGCTCATGGCTGGGAAGAATCAACATTGTTAAAATGTCCATACTACCCAAAGCAATGTACAATTTTAATGCAATCCCTGTTAAAGCACCACTGTCATACTTTAAAGACCTTGCAAAAATAATACTTCATTTTATATGGAATCAGAAAAACCTCACATAGCCAAGACATTACTCAGATATAAAAACAAATTAGGAGGAATCACGCTACCAGATGTCAGACTATACCAGTGGTTCTCAACCTTCCTAATGCCATGAACCTATAATACAGTTCCTGTGGGTCACAACCCACAGGTTGAGAACTGCTGGACTATACTATAAATCTATAATGATCAAAACAGCATGGTACTGGCACAAAAACAGAGAGGTAGATGTATGGAACAGAATAGAGAACCAACAGATTAACCCAGCTACTTATCATCATCTGATCTTTGATAAGCCCATTAAAAACATTCATTGGGAGAAAGACTCCCTGTTTAACAAATGGGGTGCTGGGTGAACTGGTTGACAATCTGTAGATGACTGAAACTGGACACACAACTTTCACCATTAATAGAAATTGATTCTCACTGGATAAAAGATTTAAACTTAAGACATGAAACTATAAAAATACTAGAAGAGAGTACAGGGAAAGCATTTGAAGAAATTTGCCTAGAATATTCCAGAAATATTCCATAGAATATTTTATGAGGAGGAGCCCCCACCCAGGTAATTGAAGCAACATCAAAACTACATTGCTGGGATCTGAGAAAACTAAAAAGCTTCTGCACAGCCAAGAACACAGTAAGTAAAGCAAGCAGAGAGCCCCCAGAATGGGAGAAGATATGTGCAAGTTATGTCTCTGATAAAGGTTTGATAATGAGACTCCACAGAGAACTCAAATGTATTAGCAAGAAAAAAACAACTGATCCCATCTCATTGTGGGCAATACATTTTAACAGAAAATTCTCTGAAGAAGAAAGGCTTATGGCTTACAGACATATGAAAAAATGCTCATCATCCTTAAGCATCCTTAATCATCACAGAAATGCAAATCAAAACCACTTTGAGATATCATCTAACTCCAATAAGAGTAGCCCACATAAAAAAAAAAAAAAATCCCCTAACTACAGATGTTGGCATGAATGTGGAGAAAAGGGAACATTTCTGCACTGCATCTATATTTTAAATCCCTTCCTGTCAAGTCCATTAATTCTTTTATAGGTGGAGTTTCTTCTGTAGTAGCTGTCTCATGGTGTTCCTCCCCAATGGTGTTGGGGGAGTTCCTCTGTTTTGGTTTATCATGGTGCCTGAATTTTTCTGTTGGTTTCTTCTCATGTGTTCTTTCTTCATGTTCACTTCCTTCTCCATTTTCCATTGTCCTCCATTTTCCTTCTCACTGCCTCCTTTGTTTCAAACAGATGTCCTTGCTTTTGATGACAGTTTGCTACAGTGTGTTGCTGGGACACAAGATGGTGTAGTTTTTTTTTGTTTGTTTTGTTTTGTTTTTTTAGGAGGCAGAAAGCACAGCAACCTCTATGGTCCTTACTCCAAGCTTAGTTGCCTTCGGTGATACCTGATTTTTTCCTCAGCATTCCAACCCTGCTGGGTTGGGATCTTAAAGTTTACAAGAATCCTTCAGGGGCAGGTCTCACAGTGGCCCCTAACACCAGTTCCCCGGGGATTTGGGAGTCCCTCAGCCTATACCAAGAGTGGTGTTTTGATCCCAGCAAGTGGAATTAAGATGCCATGCTTTAGGGCCCTGCTTAGACCTTCTCATGACCTTCCCACAATGGCAGTCCCCTAGCCACCAAGAAGACCTTCCTAATATGGCTGCCTTGCCAGCCACCAAACCTATGGTAAATCCACTCCAACCAGCATTCAAACCTAGTAGCTGTATACTGTTCAAGTCCTCCCACTCTTCCAAGCTTTCCACTGAAAAAACACAGCTTCCCCCAACAACTGAAAACTCCAGAAAGGCTTCTTCCCATTCCAGGCCTCTGTGGGTGGCCAGCCAATCCTGGCCAGTCACAATCACTTGCATGATTCATCAGATTTCCATTGCTGTGGATCATACTCTGTATCTACCTCAACACCTCCTTGCTATGCTCCCTGAGCTATGACTCTGGATAAGGTCCTTGTGCCAGGTATGGCTAGGTTCTCTCGTTGTCCTCAATCATTCTGGGAGAGGTCAGCTGAACGATCCTTCTGATCTGCCATCTTGCTCCACCTCCTGAGCTAGGTGTTGTAAAGACTTTTACTTCAGTGAAATTACCTAAGTTCTGCAAGTTCACGTAGCTGGCAGGGTTTGGTATTTGCCAAGATGAGGTTGGGTCCCAACTATATCTAATGCTTAACGCCTTCCTTTTTCACTGTACTCTATTCCAGATGTGAGCTGAATTCAGATCTCCCAGCACCCAGGGCCACCTGCTTGGATCAGAGTATCCCACAACGAGGGCCAGTGAGGCACAGTGTGAAAGACAAAGCATACTGCCTTCATACCACTGGCTGCCCTGCCCCAAGGGTTTTCCCCTCTGGCTGCTCTTCTTGGCCAAGGATGAGGTAGATTGTGGATTTCATAACATCTGGAGGAGCCATTAAGGATTGAGACATAAAACAAGGTATGAAGAGGTCAGAAATATCAGACTTTGTAAAAACAGCCACAGAAGTTCCCTTTGGTGTAGTAGTTCCCTCCTCACACTCTCAGGGGAGCCATAAAGACACTGGGCCAAAGCATTATAATGCTAGATTCCAAGATAAATAGCCCAGGGTCCCCTAATGTCTAGATGCCAGCTGCTTGAGGTGTATCCATTCCCCTCCTAGCCCTGGTTTCTCTAGATGATTTGATTCCAGCCATGTGTCTTGGGGTTGGGATAAGATTCAAGTTCACCTACACCCCTAAGGAAGTCAAACAAACATGAGCATTTATCTTAATTTCCCTCCTAGCTAGGAGACCTTCAGCAAATGTTTTCACTTTTGTGAGCCTCAGTTTCCTTCCTTGTGGAATGATATAATAATGGTACCTGCCCTATAGGTTATCATAGAAGCAAATGCAGTAATACAGGAAAAGCACATAGAACAATGCAGTAAGCACTTAATTATGCCTAGATTTTTCTCTAGTGCTACTCTCGAAGGGAATTGGAATGTGTTCTGTCCTCAAGTAGAGCCAGGCTGAGGTGGGATGAGAAGGCTAGAAGCCTTTAATTTGGTCCATGTCACTCTGCCTAGATAAAATGTTTCCTGGCTTAATATTCCACTTATTCTTCATGCCCCGCTCTGCACTTCTAGTCCTGTGTGTCACCTCAGATGTCATCTCTGGACACTCTCCCCTCCCTACTTTACACCAGCCTCTCCTCTAGCTCAGAGACAGGGTACATGTTGTCTCTTCCTAGAACCCTCTTCCTGTGATGTGTTCTGCTAATTCCTGCCTGATCTCTAACTCTGCCAATCATTTACATAGATTTCTCCTAATCCGAGAGATCCTTTTTCTAAATTTCATTTCCTTGTGTGTCATCATGGGTTTCCTCATCTGTTGTCCTCCCCTACAGACTCCTCGGAGCGGGCCATGTTTGTAGTGTTCCTTAATATATCCCCCAAAGCCTAGCATAATGCATAAAATGCATGTGTGTATATAAACCACAGAGCTCACATTAGGGCATGCAATATCCTGAATTCTTCTCTGAATTTCAGAAGATGCCCACAGCCAGGCTTGGGCATTTGGACTCTTTCCTGTACATAACAGGAAACCCCCAGAAGATCTTGATCAGAGGCCTGACATAAGCAGATGTGACTTAGGAGATAATTTTGGTCACCTTGCAGGGTTAGGACCAGGATGAAGCTAGTGAGGTACTCAACTCAGGTACAAAATTTAAGGGGAAGCCGAAATAATCTCAGCCATCAAGATAAATGAGTACAAAGTCAGAGTTACTGATTTTTCTTTTTGCCTCAGACTGCAGTATGACCAATCAAAGCACTATAACTAATCTTGTCTTAACTTGGAATTTTTGATGTTTTCTTCCTCATAGATTTTTTGCAGTACTTAAAAAAAATATTCCATTGAAATGTTATTTTTCTTTAATACTGAGTTTTGGGGTGCCCTCTTAATTGTACCCAAGGCAAGTATACCGCACTTGCCTGACTTTGCTCTTCTCCCATGACTTGTTTATTTACATTTGTTCAAGGCAAATATTGTCAGTCCAAGTCTCAGTTTCTAAATCTGCAAAATGGGATCTATTACACCTACTTCTCAGAGTTGCAGTAAGTGCCTGAAGAGATTCTGCAGGTGAAGGCTGGCTTTGTGAGTGACAAACTCTGTGACCCACAAAGATATTCTCTGCTCTTGTGCAGCTAGATCACCCCAGCAATACCTTTGATGCCCAGCTTGGCAGAGCTAAGAGTCCTTCAGGATTTTCTCTCTAAACCTTAATCCTTGGGCACACCATTCCCTCTCCTGTTCCCTTCTCTACCACCTTCCATCCTCACTGCCTCCCCTATCTGCTAAAGATAATCATACATAGTAACTTATTCCTAAATAAAAAGTTCTTGAGCCAGAAAAATCCTCCAAGAATTCATCACAAAACACGTCTTGTTCTCTGACAAAATCCATCCTGAGCTAGATGGCTGAAAACAAACACCACTTCTTCCCCTGGTGTCAGAAAATTATACATTATGTTCTGAGACCTCCTGGAAAGGGTTGAAATATTTTTTTCCTTAGGGGAAATGAAACTCAGCCTCATACACTGCTGTTGGAGCTGTTTCCAACCTCACTTTAAGGACATTTGTTATTTTGATTGTATAAGCCTGAGTCAGGTACACATGCTGGGATTTCTGAATATATTTACAAGGAAATCAGCATAATGCACAGTTAATATTCAGAATGTGATTAATCCAAAAGCCCCATTCCATATTCCAATTACATCCACTGTTCCCCTACATGGGTTAGTTTTTGCTTAAATGCATATGTAGTCAATTGGAGTGCCAGATTTATGGAGGCTGCTGAAAGCATAGAGCTCCAACAGTAATAAGTTATATTCCTATTATGTGGTAGGCAATAAAAAATCTGATATTTATTCTGCTGGATTTTGAGAAACTCTTGGAAAGAATCTAGGCTGCTGGAACACTGTGACACATTTCACAAACAAATGTCCCCTCTGCGGTTCAACTATTTAGAAGTACTGGGGCCATCTTAGAAACCCAACTCCCGTGTACTTAAAGGAGTCAACCAGTGTCCTCACCACTACTGTAGTTTCTCACAAGACAGATTCTCTGATTCTCCCCTTCTGGAAAAAGCACAGGGTATATGACCTTAGGCAAGACCCTCAGATATTTCTCAGCTTGCGTTTATCCATTTATAAATGGGACTAGGAAAAGCAACCTTAACATTTATTGAAAAAAATAAATGAAATAGTAAGCACACATGTGCCAAGGTCAGTGCCTATCATATAAGTAAGCACCTAATAAATGATTTTAAAGGAGAAAAAGGATTTTCAAATTAATAAATAGACCAAAGTTAATTTTTTTCAATTCATGAAGACACTAATGAGAAAAATGTGTCTTCAAAATGTGTTAACAATGCTACTAGAGGTGTGGAGAATAATTTTTGAACCTCTATGATAGTGCTTTTAATTTTTAAAGTTATGCACTTATTTTAATGTGTCTTGGGAAAAATAACAAACACAAAAATCCCATTAGTTTGTGATTATTATTGTTTGGGGCAAGGATAAAGGTAATTAACTATTAGAAGAAATCTTAAAAAATAATAGGGCATAACTAAAGATAGGGCAAAAATCTTGACAGTAATATTAAAATAACTAGAGTTTAGGAAACACTATTCTAGAAAAAGAAAAATGGTGACATAAAAAATCTAGGGCTTAGGAAAGGCCTTTTAAAACACTTTTATAAAATCAGGAACACTGAACGGTAACATTGACACATGTGGATAGTTTAAGGTTAAGTGAGAATTTCATAGATGGTGCCCACTGCCCAGTCCTTCCCATTCCCCACTTATAGTAAAGCACATTTGAAAAAAAAGGCATTAAAAACAGTGTCATTAGGCAGCGCCTGTGGCTCAGTGAGTAGAGTGCCAGTCCTATATACTGAGGATGGCAGGTACCAATCTGGCCTGGCCAAACTGCAACAAAAAAATAGCCAGGAGTTGTGGCGGACACTTGTAGTCCCAGCTACTTGGGAGGCTGAGGCAAGAGAATCGCCTAAGCACAAGAGCTGGAGGTTACTGTGAGCTGTGATGCCACAGCACTCTACCGAGGGCAACAAAGTGAAACTCTGTCTCTAAAAAAAAGTATCATTACAGAGATAAATTTGAATGTTCTCAAATTTATTTTTTTAATTCTGTTTTTCTTAATTATACATAATAGATGGGCATTTTTCAGGGTACATGTAATTTTACACATTCATGTAATTTGTAAAGATAAAATGAAGATAACCAGCACACCCATCACCTTAAATGTTTGGGGGGGGTGTTTGTGCTAGAAACATTTGAATTATTCTCTTCTATTTTGTAATGTACAATACATTATCATAACCTATAGTCACGCTACTGATCTGCCAAACACTAGGTTTATTTCTTCTATCAAACTATATATTTGTACCCATTAATCAACCTCTCTTAAGAACGCCCCCTTCCCTAAACCCTCTGGTAGCCACCAATCTACCCTCTATTTTCATAAGATCCACTTTTTTCTCTTTCACATATGAGCAAAAACATGTGATGTTTGTTTTTCTGTGATTGGCTTATTTCACTGAACATCATTATGTTCAGTTTCATCCATGTTGCTGCAAATGACAAGATTTCATTGCTTTTTATGACTGGATAGTATTCCACTGTGTTTATATGCCACATTTCCTTTATCAATCCATCTATTCATCAACTTAAATCAATTCCATATTTTGGCTACTGGGAATAGTCCTGCAAAGAACATAGAAGTGAAGGTATCTCTTCCATATATTTATTTTCTTTCTTTTGAATATATACCCATTAGTGTGATTGCTGGGTCATATGGTAGTTTGATTTTTATTTTTTGAGGAAACTCCATACCATTTTCCATGGTGCCTGTGCTAATTTACAATCCAACCAATCACTTTTGAGGGTTTTTCCCTTTCTCCACATCCTCACCAGTATCCATCATTCTCTTTTTAATAAAAGTCATTTTAACTGGGGTGAGATGATACATGATTGTGGTATTTACTAGCATTTCTGATGATTAGTGATGTTGAGCATTTTTTCCAGTATCTGTTGCCCATGTGTATGTCTTCTTTTGAGAAATGTCTATTCAAATCTTTTGCCCACTTCTTAATCAAATTGTTTGGTTTTTTGCTGTTGAATTGTTTGCGCTCCTTATATATTCTGGTTATAATCCCTTGTCAGATGGATAATTTGCTGAAAAGCTTCTACACAGCAAAGTAAATAAACAATGATGTGATGAAGACAAGCCATAGAATGGGAGAAAACATTTGCAAATTATTAATCTGACTAAGGATTAATAACTAGAATATATAAGTTTCCAATTTATCGGCATATAGTTGTACACAAGTCTCTATTCTTTGTATGTATGTAGTCTCAATTGTTATCTTTCATTTTATTTATTTTAGTCTTCTCTCTCTTTTTACTTAGATGATTTTCTTTACCCTTTTTAAAAACCAACGTTTTCTTTTGTTGATCTTTTGTATTCTTTTTTAGTCTTTTTTTTTATATTGAATCATAGCTGTGTACTTAGTTCAATCATGGAGTACAATGTGTGGGCTTCATATACAATCTGAGATATTTTCATCCATCTGTTCGACATAACATTCATGAGATTTTCTCATTTACTGTGTGAAAACATTTGTGTTCTGCATTTAGTAGTTTTCTCCTGACCCTTCAAAGATACACCTGAAGTGTGATCTCACCCTTTATCCTCTCTCCCCCCACCCTTTCCCTCCCCTTCCCTCCCTCTCCCCTTTCTCCATCTTCTTGTGCAATAATTGGGTTGTAGCCTTCACATGAAAGGTATAAATTTGCTTCATATTAGGGCTGTATACGTTGGAATACTTTTTCTTCCATTCTTGAGATACTTTGCTAAGGAGAATGTGTTCCAACTCCATCCATGTAAATATGAAGGAGGTAAAGTCACCATCTTTCTTTAAGGCTGCGTAATATTCCATGGTATACAAGTACCACAATTTCTTGATCCATTCATGGATTGAAGGGCACTTGGGCTTCTTCCATGACTTAGCAATTATGAATTGGGATGCAATAAACAATCTGATACAGATATCTTTGTTGTAATGTGATGTTTGGTCATTGAACCCACACCTTTCACCACTAACGAAGATAGACTCACACTGGATTAAAGATTTAAACTTAAGACATGAAACTATAAAAATACTAGAAGAAAGTGCAGGGAACACTCTTGAAAGCATTGTCCTGGGCGAATACCTTATGAGGAGGACACCCCAAAGCAATGGAAGCAGTATCAAAAATACACTACTGCGGTCTGATGAAACTAAAAAGCTTCTGCACGGCCAAGAACACAGTAAGTATAGCTAGCAGACAGCCCTCAGAATGGGAGAGAATATTTGCAGGTTATGCCTCCGACAAAGGTTTAATAACCAGAACACACAGAGAACTTCAATGTATTAGCAAGAAAAGAACAAGCGATCCCATCTCAGGATGGGCAAAAGATCTGAAGAGAAACTTCTCTAAAGAAGACAGGCACACGGCCTTCAGACACATGAAGAAATGCTCCTTATCCTTAATTACCAGAGAAATGCAAATCAAAACTACCTTCAGATATCATCTAACTCCAGTAAGATTAGCCCACATGA